>APFE030374005.1:0-140276 GCA_000404065.3 Pinus taeda
CCCCTCCCAAACCCTAGTTAATACACTCAAATGCTCTCCACTATTGATATGCTATTCAAATTTCATGGTAATGTTAAATTCTTAAAGTAAAAGTGACATTCTCCTTAATCTTCATTATCATCCTTTTACTTAAATTTTTAACATTACCATGAAATGACTCAGGATGTTTGTGAAATTTTAAGGTGTTTGCTTATTGGTTTGGACTCCAATGTGTTTTATGAATTAGCTAAATGTTATTGGGGGTCCATTTCCCCCTCCCAAACCCTAGTTAATACACTCAAATGCTCTCCACTATTGATATGCTATTCAAATTTCATGGTAATGTTAAATTCTTAAAGTAAAAGTGACATTCTCCTTAATCTTCATTATCATCCTTTTACTTAAATTTTTAACATTACCATGAAATGACTCAGGATGTTTGTGAAATTTTAAGGTGTTTGCTTATTGGTTTGGACTCCAATGTGTTTTATGAATTAGCTAAATGTTATTGGGGGTCCATTTCCCCCTCCCAAACCCTAGTTAATACACTCAAATGCTCT
Source organism: Pinus taeda (assembly GCA_000404065.3). Lineage (NCBI taxonomy): Eukaryota > Viridiplantae > Streptophyta > Pinopsida > Pinales > Pinaceae > Pinus > Pinus taeda. The sequence goes on from APFE030374005.1 coordinate 540, forward strand.
CCACTATTGATATGCTATTCAAATTTCATGGTAATGTTAAATTCTTAAAGTAAAAGTGACATTCTCCTTAATCTTCATTATCATCCTTTTACTTAAATTTTTAACATTACCATGAAATGACTCAGGATGTTTGAGAGTGGTTTCGGCCTCATTGGATTTCATATGGAGAAAGTGGAATTTTAGATTTCATTCAAAATCCAGCAGACTTATCAGTTTTTTCAAGATTTCAGGATTGGAGGATTGCAATGTTTCCATTGAATTTTGTCATGTATTAGGGTATGGAACTCGTATTTTATCAAGAGCACCAATCCCTCTATGTACCTTGATGTTGGTGACATTGGTTGTCGAACCCCTCTAGGATTCACTCCCAAACCAGGAGCTTCTGAAAATGTCGCTCCCACTCCCGTTTTCACTCTCGCTCCCCACTTTCACTCCTATTCAATTGAATGCAGATCCACCAGCCTCAATCTCACAACCAGCAAGGACTCCAGTTGTAGGTGCTTCCTCTGCTCAGCCACGACAGAAGCGCAGCCGCATATCTACTCTATCTCAGCGTGCGACTACTGCAGTTGCACAGCCTGCTAGTGGTACCACTTCTACAGTTGCAGTTGGAGATGATGATGATGAGGAGGAGTCATGGGGCCCCCTGTCTGACTCTGATGATGATGATGATCCAGAGATTGATCGACATGATCTTGGCTCCTCTGGCAGTAGCTACTAGCTAGTAGTACTAGTACTGGAGTCTGGTCATCGTCACAATTTACTTTTGTTGTAGAGGCCATTTCTAGCCTCCTTGGTTATGTGTTTTTTGTTTTGAGTCTTTGATCATGTATGACAGTTGACTATGTATTGCCATTGGGTACCATTTTGATATAATGGATTGGTTCATGAGCCTACTTTGATCATATGTTGTCTTCCATCTATATTATAATGCTGTGTGTTTGGAAACATGAATGAAAATCTTTAAAATTATGTTTAAAATCTTCAAAATTATGTTTTTTTTTTAAAAAACTAAATATTTAATGTATTTTTTACAACGACCGAGTCATTGAAAACGAGCCGGCCGAGTCATTACCGTTTCGGAGTCGGAGTCGGAGTCATTGCTCGGCCGAGTCGGAGTCGGAGTCGGAGTTTTAAAACATTGGAATTATGCCTCAGGAGTTCGGACAGACAAAACAACAACAGTAAATCTCATACACGCACTAGCAAGGACCTATCCTAAGACAAAAATCCGAGCATGGTTTGGATATTATGAAGAATTTCTTAAGAAATTTTAAGATAGTCCCCCACCAACCAAAAAATTCTGACCCCAACATATAGAGAAAACCAGTTGAACAGAGGAAATAGGAAAGATCTTCAATGAACCCCAGATAGTGTGCTAAGAACCATAATAATGCATAGTAATAATGCTTATGCCATCAGAGAGCCTACAACATAGCTTAAACATAGAAATCAAACATAAAAGGTAGTTAAACTGACCTGAACCTTGAGCATTACCGAGCGGAGAGCACCATGGGCTGCATGTATGAATGCACCATCTCCACTAAAACAGAAGCTAGAAATGCAACTACGGAAAAGAAGACACCCACCCAAAGAAGTGTAGAGAATCTGGACAGGGGATTAAGGACAAAGTGCCGCAGAAAAATATGTTCCACACTCCCGTCCAGGAGGTGGCTAGATAGGGAGCAAAAGCCTCTGTCCGCTGGCAAGAGATGGTAAAAAAATGAGTTTGGAGCAGGAGAAATTAGAATTAAGCCATATTAGTGTAGGTTTCAGTGATAAGAGATCGAGAGAATTGATTGCAGGGTAAGGAGGTGGAGTAGGGGAAATTAGAATTAAGTCATATTAGTGTAAGTGTCAGTGATAAGAGATTGAGAGAATTGATTGTAGAGTAAGGAGGTGAGCTTACCCATATAAAAATTTAAAAGACAATAAAATAAGCTAGTAAACAAGAATGCAAGGGGCGTAGATGAATTGAACATTTAATTAAGATTAATTTATTAGAATTTTCTTTTAATTTTTTAATTTATGTTTTGTTATTTTTATGAAAATATTTCATAATTATAATTATAATTATGAATAGGAATTAATAAAAAATATCTAATAAAATTAAGAAAATTATATTAACTTTGTTTTTTATTTAAGTTGTGTAGTTATATTTTAATAACTTTTTATAAAAGATTTAACAATTATGAATGGAGTTAGTGGAATGAAAACCATATAATAAAATTAAAAATTAGTATAAATTTTGTGTTTTAATTTTATTTTATTAAGGTATAGTTTATTTTTCCAATTTTTTGGTTTTTATGGTTATAGTTTTTTTTCATGATTTTCTCCCCGATTCTCTAGCTGTTGGTTGTCCCGTACCTCCCTAAGTGCTTAATGAAGTAAGATGAATAGGGTTTACAGGTCTAGGTCTTAAGGTGGATAGGTTTATATGGTGCTAAATTAAAGGTAAGGCAAGGGTAAAGGGTCCATGACTAGTATGATGCCTTTCCTCCACTCCACACAATCTCTTTACCTACTTTAAGTTCTGGCAAGGGTAAAGGGTCTATGACTAGTATGATGCCTTTCCTCCACTCCACACAATCTCTTTACCTACTTTAAGAACTTATAGGGATGGGTGGGAATGGCATAAAATCTCTATGAACAACCCTTGCTTTACTTTATATGTACATATTAACTATTAACCAGAACATATAGTGATATGGGGTTTAACAGTAAGTTTTACTGGGTGAAACTCATGAGATGGAGGTTCAAATCTCATTGAGTATATGGCTTGTTGTGTCTTGGCTAGAAGAGTAGCCGACCTGAGTAGACAGGCCAACTAGGCTAGGCCAACTAGGCTGTTGCACCTAGCGTAGGTTTATAGTGGCAGCTAGTTGGATTTGATCCTGAGCCTATTCAGGATAACTCTCACCAATTATCCTATTCACAAAAACAGCTAGTAGGCATGTTAGCCTTACATCACTGTATGAATGATGAGCCTTAGTGGGTCAGAGGGAGGTTACTTGACCTTTGGAAATTTTTTAGCAATATGGTGACAATCTCTTTGTGTTTTTTTAGGTTATTTATTTTTATGGTAGTTTCTGGGAATATCTCAGAATCTGACCGTTAAAAGAGAGGTTAATTATTTACTTTCTCATATTCCTTTATTCACCTTCCCATATCCCTTTGATGCTAGGTATTTCCAAAATTAACCACATAAATCAGATAGGCCTTTCTATTGGTCTCTGTTTCCATCTGTGTCCAGCTTTATCTTGCTTCCAACCATGCCTATGGAGGTGAAATTAATGCACACCACCACCCTGCACATTGCTCCAGTTTCCTGTGAAATTCAAACGTCTTCCCTGTAGGTCACTTCTGCTTCATTGTCTCGCAGTTGCTCTTTGTCAGGATTCTGGTGTGTAGACTGTTCTCCTCTTTGCACTCTGGTGTGTAGATTGTTTACTTGGTTCTAATGTTTACAGGGAATCAATGTATTTAGACTTTATTTTGATTCGTTGTTAAACAAATTTATCTACATGTTCTTAGCTCAGATTTAACCAAGGTAGAGCATGAATGTTCTTAGCTCACCGTTGTTTCATTTATGGGTATTTCTGTCTTCTTTGAGTTCAATGCAACTTTACATGATTTCCAAACTGTTTACCGACATTCTGCAGTCCCCTCCAATTCATTGTTATAAGTGTAACCAAATCCAATTGCTATTAATGCAACATACCCTTAATCAAAACAAATAATTCCCGACGAGATACGTTCACTGTCAAACATGATTAATTTCCCGTAGTCAGGATTATCCAAATTAAATACCAACTATTAAATACCAACACCAACTAGAGGAGGAGGTATGGTATATATTCCCTCTTTTAACACTTTATGCAACACAGCCTAAAACTCTCAGCCTTCCTGGGACAGAGGATTCATGTGATACCCTTATTATTATTATTAGAAGACAAACATGTTGAAGCATTCAACTGCAATTTTTTCTTATAATCGAGGATAATAAACGAACAAACATGGCAAAGAGTTCTGTTAAGAGAAGTGAGTTCAATAGGAGGGAGATAAGAGTATTTGGCATTCACATTAATTTTCACTACTCAGGTTATATTTCTATTTTTACATTAATGTCCTTACCATAATTATTTATAAGTTTTTTTCAAATTTGTCATAAAAAATCATAGAAATTTTGAGAAGATTTTGATAAAATTTCACAACAATTTTTGTAGCTTTATTCAGGTTATAGCTGTCAAATTTCAAATTTTTGAATGTCTCAAAAGTTTTAGATAGTTCTGAATCTATTTCCACCATCACATAATTCAAACACTTTTACTTGCAAATTTTTTAGATTTTATTTTATCAAATTCCAATTATTTTTACCATTCCAAACAAATTTACCACCTCCTTAAACCACGCCATTCCAGTAATATTTGTTCTCATTGTGAGCAAATTCATGGAGCTAGGGCATTTCTTAAGCTTTAAAGAGAGCTTAATCCATTGGTTTATGGAAAAACAACCTCTCTATTCTTGATCTCATCTGTTATATTCAAATCGATTCATGGAGCTGGGGCATTTCTTAAGCTTTAAAAAGATCTTAATCCATTGGTTTATGGAAAAACAACCCTCTATTCTTGATCTCATCAGTTATATTTAAATGCTGCATATAAATTTAAACTATTTATATTTAAGTGATGCTAACTTTATTTTAATTTTGTATTATATTTTGAAATGATCTCATCTGTCATATTTAAGTGCTCCATATAAATTTAAAACTATTCATATACAAGTAATTGCTAACCTTATTTTAATTTTGTATTATATTTTAAAAATGATCTTATCAGTTATATTTAAGTGCTGCATACAAATTTAGAACTATATAATGATTGCTAATTTTATTTTAGTTTTGTATTATATTTTGAAAATAATGTGACATTTCCCACAATCTCTAATCTTTTGACCCTTCCAAATCTTCGGTAGACACTGCCTGACAAACAGGACTATCATTTAATAGTCTGCACTGTCAACTCTTTGTCTTTATACCAAGAAAAAGTGTCTACAAAATTATGCCTTTTGACTCAAAATTATGATTTTTGACTCAAATCTCCAAAGATTTATTCTTTGAGTCGATGGGATGCTTAAATTCATGCATATTCTGTATTATCAATTAACATTTCTTCTCACAGACTTCCTTGTTTTATCCTACTATTTTCCTTTATCCTTGGTTTCACATCTTGATTTGTTTATTTCCCTATAGAGTTTGCTATTTCTAGATTTATGGAAGCAGGAAGAGTTAATTTTAATGATTGCTCTAGTTGGTCCACGATGCTCGAAATGCTTTATATTAATAAAAAAACATTGCATTTTTCCTGGATTTGTTTTGTGATCAGGAGTACTCATCAATCATTTAATAGTTACCTTTCCTCTACTTAATTGGGGAGGGACTTATGTTGGATGGCTTTTATTCCTTCAGCATGTGCAAAGCATCTTTTTCCAATATTATTGCTGAGATATGTTTTGGTTAGAAAACAAGGTTATTGTATTAAGTTTTTATAGTTTTATTATTCAAAATTCAAATATGAAGTTTTAAATATATATATTAATGAGATAATTAATTTTTTGAATTAAGGTTGGATTAGTTTGTGTTATAATGAGTAATTATTAGAGTTATTTTTGGAAACTGAATCATTGATTTCTTTATGTATTTATATGTACATATTGTATATCATTCATTAATATATAGTTGAGTTTGGTTTCCAATTCGCGTGTTTTACAGTGGTATTAGAGCGGAGATTTATCCGTTTGCTCATTTTGTTGAGCCACTTGTTTTGTGGTCTTTCTGGGTACTCTTCTTTTCACATACTTTGAACTCCTTTCAAGCAATCCTTCTATGACATTGTGAAAAAGATAGATCACTGATAACATGTGGAGAGTTTGGTGCATCTTTGAATTAAAAGGGGAAATAGACAAGTGGAATATATGTTGAAGCAAGAAGAACCCGTTACTTGGATAAGTTTGTAATGGAGAAATAGTGTTGTAGCATAAAGAAAATGCATCAATTCTTATTTTAATTGATTTTTTTTTTTTTTTTTTTTTTTATATTTTTTAATTTATTATTAATTAAATTTATTTATTATTATCAATCTTCAAACTAAAAAGGAAGTGTGGCATAGAGACATTGTGATAAAGTACTAGAAGAGTGGGAAGAATCCTTTCAAGAAAAGATTTTTTTTTTATAAAATGTTTTGGACATTAGAGGTTAAAAAGATATTTTAAAGTAATATTTTAAAGATATTTGACATGATGGAATTGGTGATGAAAATGTAGCAAAGATCTATCAAAGGGTAAAAATAATAAAAGAATATTCACTGAATTTTAAAATTTTATACGAGATATTTTCAAGAATTTTAGATCAAGGAATATATTTATTTGATTTTTATTATTACTTCAAAGTTCATCGAAACTCAAAGTTGATGGCTCTAGATAAAGTGTAGAGGTATGAAAATTGAAGAATTAAAGATAATATAATATTGTTGTTGTGTTATCATTGAAAACTAACAACGTTGGAGGAAGTTAATCACTCAAGGTGAATCAAACAATCAAGCACCAATGAAAGTTTATAACATTTATTTATTTACTAGTGGTTGATTGGATACTCCGTATAATGTTTGGTGGTAAAACATTAAAGTTCCTAAAGTGCAATAAGAAAATTAAATGTTCCTCGTGAAAGAATTAAGTACGAAAATTTCAAGTTTCAGTGAAATTTAAGTGGAATATGGTTGAACGTGAAGTGTATCTTAAAAGAACCCTGAATTGGCGAAATACATTACCCTTCAAATATGTTGTTGAATACGCAAACCAACCTTAGAAAGTAAATGTTGTGTGCTAAATTGGTAGAGAATTGACACTAAAAAATTGGAGAAATTTAAAGTTTGCATAATAGTTAACTTTTCATGCCATTAAGGGAGTTTTTAAAATAAATAATGGTCAATATGTTTTGTGACTATGAAGTTAAATCATTGCTTAGAAGAAATGGTTTTGTGACTCTAAAGTTGAATGATGGCTCAGAAGAAATGATTTGACTATTTCTGGCCAAAGAATTAGAGTATTTGAGATGCATAAATGCAAGATGAAATTGAACTTGTAAATAAGACATTATGGTTAGCAAAACTTATATAGTTATATGGTATATTAAAGGCCACAAGTTTAAATCCTTGTGATTGATAATCTATTTTTACAAAACAAAAAGAAAGTTAGTTTTGGAGGTTGTGACACTCGCTACACTTGTTGGGAAGTGAGAAGAGCACATTTTGATTACAACAATTCCACTCTTATTTGAACATGTCACTATTTGTTATCTGGTGTTTTTTTTTTCATTTCACATTATAAAACGAGCATTTTCGGTCGAACTTGACACACGAGATTGAAAAAAATGGCTCAAATTAAAAATGTATTTGAAATTTTAAGCAATCTCATTAGTTTCGTTGTCAATGAAACTGTAAATATCAACGAAGTAAGTCTTGTTGATATCAAAATCTATTTACATGATGCATTGGAGACATTTGAGTTTTTGTAGATTGAGTCTTAAGTACAACGATACAATCCTAATTCCAAATAACAGTTGAAGAGTAACGAAACCACTTTAGAAGCAAATTTGGATGCAGTGGAAAGTCATGTAAAAGAGTATGCAAGAGTCATTTGTATACATATGTGAATCATATTGTTCCAAAAACTTTTATAAGGCAGTGGGAAGAAATTACGCATAAAAAACACAAAACTAGTTTGGGATATAACAAGGATATTTGGACGCATCTTTTCATATACCTGATTTTTCTAAACCTATACAATTTCGTAGTACTGGATTTCTGGATGGTGTTGTTCTAGACATATGGATTGATGTCAACATTGACAGAGTTGGACATGTGAAATATCAATGTTTTGATCTTCACCCATGTGCGCATTATGGAAAACACAATCACTATTCAAACAGATGTTCTAGAAATTAGACTACTGCAAGAGAGAAACTAGATTTCAAATGGATTGCTTCTTGGGATTGGTTGAAAGCAACTAAAAAGTTTTACAGGTCATATTGCAAGATATGTTCGAGAGTACTAACCAACCTTGCGGTGATGAAGAATACTTCATTTTCTCACCCTATATCTGACAAGGGAGGAAATGATAAAGTTTTGATGGTCTGCTACAGGTTCAAAGATTTTTCAATCGAGTGAGCCTGGATTAGAGATCCACAAGTGAGCTTGAGCCACAACCTGTACCAGTTAGAGCTAGAGTTGTAGCCATATATACTTTAGTTTTTGTTGGATGAGTTGTTTGTGAACGAGCACTCCTAGATTTAGAATTGTTTGAGGAACTGCATTGATGGTTCTAAAGTTGACATTTTTAATTGATTTAAGAACTGTTATGAAGGTTCCAAACATGGGTATCGTTTGTAGTTTTCTCTTAAAAACCACCATCCTTGGCTTGTGGCCATCCCTAAGTAACCTGACATGTGGATTCAAGATTCGACGGATACGGGGATTCGAGTGTCGGATACGAACACGTTGACCCCTCGGAACTGGACACGTTCAGATGTGTTATATATATATATTATATATATAATATATTATAATATATATATATTATATATAATAATATATATATATATATATATATATATTATATATATAGATATATATATATATATATAATATATTTCTTACACAAATTCTCATTCATGATACAAATTCATTGATTTCAAGCATAGATCTTCATCTACATGTAATTTTTACTGTTTACAAAGTAACATTATGCATAGTACATAGTACATACAAATACAATTGTGACATAAATGATAAATCATGATTCATAATACATATTCAATTCATCAATGATCCAATAGGAGAAAGACAAGATAGTAAGATAAAGATACTGACAACTGTAAATTTCTCATTAAGTCATCATAATCAAAATGTGTTACATAGGTAGTGCAATGCCAATGGAAAATAGAACATAGAAAACTACAAGTATACAAGCCTTAAGGAAGTAGGTAACCCATGACTCATGAGTCATCAATCCTCATAGTCATCATCAAAATCAGCATCATTGTCTTGATCATCATCGTCACTAGTACTACTTCTCTCCTCTGCTGCATCCTTCTCTATATCCAAAGTTCTCTGTATTTGCTGGTGTGGAGGATGACCCCTCTACATTATCACCATCATCAATTCTAACAGGATCTAGCATTGGATCATTGAGATCCAAGTTGGCCAATGCCAACTCAACATTGTTGTCCAGACCCATATCATTAGGAAAGACATCCCACATCTTTGTCTTTCCCTTCAACCATTCATCTTTGTGCCTGTAAATAAGATGAAGGTTGGTGTGCACATACACCATTATCTCTTCCTTGGACTGCTCAAGCCTACTCTTCTTGACACTATACAAGTTCCCATATGTGCTCCAATTCCTCTTGCAACAACAGGATGAAGTCACCTAAGAGAGGAGCTCTTATCACACCACAAAACTCTCCTAGTTTGTAGCTCAGAGATTCTTGGTAACATATAATCTTCAATATTGTTCCCTGAACTATTGGAATAAATGATGGTTTGGATCAAGTTAGATAACCATTTCAGCTCTATTTTCACTCAATGCTTGCATGAACGCTCTCACCAATACAAGGCTTTATACCATTAATGCTTGATAAGTTATAAATTCAATGGATAAATGGAGAATATTGATTATACCAGCAGATTGCATACATAAACATACATCAATGGCTAGCTACAGACAGCAAAAGAGAATACTGACTGTACTGGAAGATGAATATATGACCACATATGGATGGCTAGCTATAGGCAACAAAGAAGCTTGCAAATCTAATATATCAAAGCGGAGATAAGGTGACAGTTATCTGGCCTTAGACACACAAAAAGCATGAACAAACTGTTCAAGTGCAAGCATAGAAAAACAAAGAGAATGGACATTGAACATATAATGGCAAAAGAAGCTTATATTGCTAGAATGAAGATGAGAAGCTTGAATGAACAGAGGAGGAATAATCTCCAAAAGTTGAACCTCTATTACATCTTACTTTCAACTATTTATAGCCTGTTTACAATGCTCCTGAGCTCTCTACAAGGCTTGGAGTCTTAATCTATCCACTCTATCCCTTAATTGTTTAATTCCCCATAGGCAAGCATGGCTTGGAGGTTTTTCTCCTCCTGACAGAAGAATAACCGCATTCAGATATTTTGGGTAGCTTGATGCGTTGTCTAGGAGCTCTCTCATGCTAGAGATGCCCCATGATGCTTGCTTTGATGAGTTGCGATGTGGCATTTGATCTTTCTGTTTGTTTTAGACAATTGCGTTGTCTACTCCATGATCTTTGTTGTCTTCGGCTAAGCTGTGTTGTTGATGCTCCCTAATCTTGTTTGATTTGGCTGTGTTGTGTTGTTGATGCTCCTTGATCTTTTTGTTTCAGGTTGCAGCGTGTTGTGGCCCTTCTCTTTCCCTTTCCAGGCTCCTATTTCTCAGAAATATGTCTCCCGGGATCTGTTATATGGTGGAATGGGTCTTCAGGCCCTTATAATCCCTTTAAATGGCCCCTTTCTGTTAATACATGATTGTTTTCTATTTTAAACAGAAAATACAACGACATTGTGAAAATCCCGCCCATCTCTGCCCTTTTCGTACTTAATAAATCCTTAGATGTGGCTTATTCTCCCCTTGGGTCTACCCTTGCAGTGATAACACATCTCCACTGTTGATCTGGGAGTCCTAGATCCAACGGTGATGATCCATTTCGAGCGCCTCTTTTGTACTAGAGTTAACCGCCCGATGATGGCGGTTTCCTCTCTCCTCATATTGGACATGTTGCAGCAGCTGTATGGCATCGGGCAGAGCTCAGCCTAAACCACTTACCACCCATGGCCCGCTCGAAATCCCACCTGTTTTGTGATTTTTCCTTAATATTGGAAATATGTCGAAACATTGAAAATTATGAAAAAACGGCCCTGGCGGACTTCAGATATTATATATTCCACTTCCCAGACCCTTACGGGTCTGGGCTTCATCGCAATCGGCACTCGCCAAAGGTTCCATCGTATTTCATTTAAACAATGAAAACACACAAAAACATTTAAAAAAATGGGCTTTTGCGAATCTGAAAACATATATATTTTGCTTCACGAAACCCATCAGGTCCGGGTTTCGTCGCTATCACATTGCCCCTATTTCCCTTTATATTTCGTTATATAATTAAATACATGGAAAATGCTTTAAAAACAGCTTTGGCGCAGACTTCAAACTTTATAAATTCTCATATATGTTGCGTTCGGGTCCGGGTATCAGGTCACCCGTATGTATGTGCATAGGCCCCGCCCCTTGGTATAGCGTCGATGCAATGTCAACGATGCGCTAAATCATAATCCTGAGTTGTTCAGTCCCCGGGCCTTTATTTATATAACATATGCTCCCCGTCGATACGACTCGCCAATCCGATCATTGGCCATTGTTGATCAGTTGTGTCATGCGCCTGCCTTTATACTGTCCCCTCTACTCAATCGATTGCGATTAGCCGCCTAGATCTGGGTCATTGATCGACCAGATCTAACGACGACTGTTCATTCCTTTGTTTAAGCCTGCGTTTGTGGGTTTTTCATGGTTTTTAAGCATTTTACCCTCTCGATAGTGCATTTCTGCCCTTCCAAGGACTTTCCTATTGCACTGATTTTGACCATTAGATGATATTTGAGAAAAAATTGAAGATTTCAAGGGCATTAATGGATCCATTGGCATGTTTCTAAGCAAATTTGGAGACTTCAAGAGCCTATATGGATCCATTTGTGGGCCTTTTGCCAGCAAGGCTAACATTGGCTCCTTCTGGAGATGAAATCCTCCCTATGAGGTTTCTAGGATCACAAATCAATGCCTTTCCTGAAAAAACAAATTCAAATCTTCCATCTAGTGTTCCATTGAGCAAGGAGTCTATTTTGTCAATGAAATAAAAACTGGAAAAAGATATTTACAGTGACAAGGCTTTAAAGCCTTAAACGAAATAAAGTTTCAAGAACCGCCCATTTATTGGGGTACCAAAAGTATCTCCTCCTTTCAGATTGTGTAGAATGAATGTATTATTTTGTTGAACTTGAGCGATGACAAATAGACATGTCCATAAGGAGTTAAACTTGCCATGATTACCTTTCTTTTCCTTAAATGCATCCCATTTAAGCACCTAATCACCAACTTGGAAATTGTCCACTTTTTCCTTCCTGTTAAAGGTTTCTTTGATTTGCTTCTGATGAGCTTTTGACTTCTCAACCAGCTATTCTCTGATCTGTTGTAGTTCAACCAGGTTATTCATTCTTCTTACCATATCATTTTCTTCTTCTTGTTCTTCTTGCAAGAACTTAGCCACAAGGAGAATGAGATGGATGGGGAAAGCAACATCAATGCCATAAACCAATTTGAATGGAGAATTCCCTATGGACTTTTTGATGGTAACTCTGTCAGCCCATAGTGCAAACTTCAACTTGGAATCCCAACTCTTTTTGTTTTCCTCTAACAGTTTTTTGATTACCCTTACTAGACTCTTGTTAGATGATTATGCCAGGCCATTGCCTTGAGAATAATATGAGGTAGAATGCACCACTTGAATGCCCATGGATTTGGTCATGTCCACCAATTCTTTTTCGTTGAAAGTTGTTGCATTATCAGTGACTAGTTTGGTTGGGCAACCAAATCTAGTGAAAATATTCTCATTCAAGAACTTTATGACAACTTGATGATTGGCATTCTTAGTGGGTATAGCCTCAATCCACTTGGTGAAATAATCAGTGGCTACTAAGATCCATTTGTATTGGCCACTGGAATGTGGGTTGATATCAACTATAAAGTCCAAGCCCCATTGCTGAAAGAGACCATTGACATGTATTGGTTTCAAGGGCAGATATTTTAGCTGTTGTCTTCCTACAAACCTCTAACACTTGTCACAAGCTTTTACAAAAGAAAACACATCAGAGAATAGAGTAGGCCAATAATATCCAACCCTCAGGATTTTGTGAGCTATGGTTTTCCAATAATGATGCCCTCCACAAATGCTAGAATGGAACTGGTGTATGACTTCCATAGATTGTTCTTTATCTAGACACCTCAAGAGGATTCCTGATGGGTCTTTCCAATAAAGCAGATTTTTATTAATGTAAAATTTGTCTGATCTGAGTTTAATGGCATGAGCTTGACTTGAGCTAAGCCCTGGAGGGACTTCTAGCTTTTGCAAAAAATGAACTATGTTGTAATACCATTCACATGTGGCTATATTTTCAACCAAAGATTGATTATGCTTTTGCTCTTCTGTTGATCCCTCCGTCTGCTCATCATCTGAATTTAGACCCCATGGAATTTATGTCTAACAAGCTACAATTTTCTTCAGCCATAAGTTTAGCCAAGCCCTGGCCTTTGACAAGCTTAGTTGGCTTCACCTCTATGTTAAACTATATGAATTTTGCAATCCATTTAGCTCTTTTCCCATCAATATCTGGCTCAGTTAAGACATATTTTACTAAGGATGTACATAGGCAACTACTTTGGAATGCAGAATATAAATTTTGAATGCCTTTTGTTAGGCCATGCAGTAACTCCTCAAAACAATTCATTTATTTCATTTAGGTTGGTGTTTATTATATACGTGAAGGGAGACACTATTCATTTCATCTCCCAGTGACTATTCATATTCTTTATTATTTATTTACATCATTTTCAGTTATTCACCCAATCCTAATGATTAGGTATCAACATTCCCCCCCTTAATCTAAAGGGATGTTTGTGAGTCCAAGCATCGTTCTGAATCTTTCAAGCTTTTCTCTTCCAAGCGCTTTGGTGAAGATGTTTGCAATTTGCTCGTTCGTGGAGCAATAGCGGAGATGGATTGTTTTGGCCATAACATGATGTCGAATAAGATGATATTTAGTATTGATGTGCTTCGTTCGATCATGGAACTTTGGGTTCTTGAGCAACTTTATTGCAGAGGTATTGTCAATCATGAGTGGAGTTGATTGTACTTGTTTTACCTGCAAATCTTCAAGAATTTTCCTCAGCCACACAATTTCTTTTGTTGCCTTAGCTACTGCCACGTATTCCGCTTCTGTTGTGGAATCTACTGGAATTGATTATTTGCGTGATCTCCAAGAGACAGCTCCTGATCCAAGACTCATAGCATATCCTGAAGTAGATACCCTAGTTTCTTTGTCTCCATCGAAGTCTGAATTAGAGTATCCAATCAAGCTGAAGTCGTCCACCTGTGTATACATGATTCCAAGGTCTTGAGTTCCCTTCAAGTACCTTAGAACTCTTTTTGCAGCAGACCAATGTCCCTCCCAAGGCTTTTGCATAAACCTGGAGAGGATTCCAACAGCAAATGAAATGTCTGGTCTCGTAGTAGTGAGGTAGATGAGACTTCCTACAAGCTGTCTATACTTTGTTGCATCCTCAAATTCCTTTCCTTCAATAGATGTGAGCTTTAAGTTTTGTTCCATTGGAGTAGAAAGAGGATTGCACTCTGTCATGCAAAATCTGTTTAACAAATCTCCAATGTATTTCTTTTGAGAAAGAAATATGGATTTTGGATGTTGGGTTACTTCAATGCCAAGATAATAATGAACATAGCCCAAATCAGTAATTTCAGAACTTTTTCACAATTCTTTCTTTATGGATGCAATATAGCTTTCGTTGTTCCCTGTCATTAACAGATCATGTACATATACCACAAGATATACAACTGTTTTGCCAACTTTCTTGACAAATAAAGTTGCATCATCAAGATCAAAATGATTGAAGTTGAGTTTCAGAAGATGCTCAGTTAGTTTTTCATACCAGGCTCGTGGTGCTTGTTTGAGGCCATACAAGGACTTCACAAGTTTGCATACTTTATGTTCATTTCCTTTCACAGCAAATCCTTCAGGCTGGGACATAAAAACATTTTCTTTTAGATCTCCATTCAAGAAGGCAGTTTTTACATCCATTTGATGAACTTTCCAGCCGTTCTGAGCTGCCAGTGCAAAGAGTGTCCGGATGGTGGCCCATTTTGTTGTGGGAGCAAAAGATTCCTCATAATCGACCCCTTCTTCTGTGCAAAACCTTTTGCCACAAGCCTAGCTTTGTGCTTGTCAAGTGAGCCATCAGCTTTGTACTTGTTCTTGTAGACCCACTTGCAGCCAATTGGTTTGGTTCCAAATGGAAGATCAACCAGATTCCAAGTGTCGTTCTTTATGAGGGCATCATACTCCTTTTCCATTGCTTCTTTCCATTCATCATGAGAAGCAACTTCTTTAAAGGAAGTTGGTTCAAAATCTGTAGACAAGTTCAATTCACAATCATAAGAAACATCCATATCAACAGGTGAATTAGAGTCATCTACATCACCTCCATTTTGTCGATTTACATTTCCTGGTTCCTGTTTTTCAAATTTCATCAGGATGAACGCTTTCAAGTGTCCTTGTCAGCCACTTTGGGGGACCTTTCTGAGATGGTCCAGGCTGCTCTGTTGATTGAGTTTGGAGTGAATCAAGATTGAGTCTCCCAATTCTATCAATTACATCACTTAAAGCATCATCCCTTGTTGGAGTTTCAGTCGGGGGAGAGTATTCTACAGAAGAAGATTCCACATGTTGATCTAGTATAGGAATCCCCCCTTCAAGATGTGGAATCTGATTTTCAAATTCTTGAAATGATTTCATTTTTGCGAATCTATCTAAGCGATCAAGTTGCCGCTCAACAACATTGTCAGATTTGGATGATTCAAGAAAAATTACATCTCTAGATACAACAAACTTTTTATTTACTTCATCATAGAGGAGGTATGCTTTGGAGGTGTTTGAATACCCCAGGAAGATACACTTATGACTTCTAGCACCAAGTTTGTTTCTATGTACCTTTGGTATCAAAGCATAAAAGGTGGAACCAAAGACCCTGAGATGTTTTACCGAAGGAACACGTCCATACCACAATTCATAAGGAGTATTGTTTCTTATAGCATTAGATGGGCATCTATTCTTTATATATGCAACACATAGAACAGCATCAGCCCAAAACATTATCTTTACATTTTTGAAGAAGAGCATGGATCGTACCATATTCAGGATTGTTTTATTCATTCTTTCAGCTACACCATTCTGTTGGGGATTATAAGGCACAATTGTTTGATGTTTGATCCTTGTCGAAGATAGTTTTCAAATTCATTTGATGTATATTATTTTCCATTATCAGTGCGAATAGACCCAATATGAGATTGTGCGTCATTTTCAATCCATTTATGAAAATTCTTGAATGTTTGAAAAGCATCAGATTTTTTCTTCAATAAATAAAACCAACACATTCTAGTGTAGTCATCAATAAATGTCATGATATATTTATTTCCATTTGCAGAAGAAATAGGCTTTGGACCACATAAATCTGAATGTATAAGTTCAAGCTTCCTACGTGCTCTTGAATCTGAATCATGAAAAGATTGTTTGTTATGCTTTCCTAGAATGCAAGCATCACATTGCTTAAGTTTTCTAGGAATTGTAGGCAAACTAGCAACACCATTTTTCTTCAATAAGTGGAGACTGTCATAGTTCAATTTTCCAAATCTAGCATGCCATAATAAACTTGATGGAAGTGTACCTTCTTCATGATGAGAATTGTATGAGAAATTTTGTGCACAAGCAGAGGTACCTTGCAGCTTGATAAGCCTTTCTTCTTCTATTCCCCTCATGACAAGTGAGTGGTCAGATGCTTTTCTTACCTCAAGCTTGCCATCAAACATATGAATGGAGTGACCTTGTTGGCGGATGTGAACCAAGGACAGCAAGTTTCTCTTGAGTTGTGGTAGATATAGAACATGATGCAGGAGAAAGTCTGGAAGACCAGGCAGTTTAAGCCTGGTTGTGCCAAGCCTTGATGGCTTGATTTTTGATTGGTCTGCAAAGTATATTGCTCTATCAACATTGTCAGTAAATTCTTCAAAAAAATCTTTTCTATGAGTCATGTGGCAGGTTGCTCCTGAATCAGGGAACTAATCATTTTTCCAAGAAGCAAGTGAAGCATTAAATAAATCTTCATTTACTCCAATATTACATTGTGCTACAACATAGTGAGCGGATTCAGGTGCTTTACCTTTGTCTATATCATCAGTTTTACCTTTCTGTTGGCTTTTTTGTTGCTCAATTTTGTCCCATGGTAACTTGCATGTAGAGGCATCATGTGATCCATTTCTTTTGCAGCGTATGCAGTGCAAATCTGCCTTTTCTCCTTGAGAATGTCTGCCCCCCTGCCTTTGAAATATCTTCCTCTTCCTCTTCGACCACCTCTTCCTCTTGAAGAATCTTGAGCAGGATGCTTTTCTTTATGACCAAGGCACACAGCCTCTTCAAAAGATTCAGAGGTTGTCTTCTTTCCAAAAGCTTTCTCTCTTTCAGTAAACTTTTTCACAAGAGAGTCAAAGGTGATATCTTTAAGATTTCCATTTGCTTGCAATGACTCAAGATAATTGGAGTAAGTAGGATAAAGTGCCTTGAGAAAAGCGATAAGAGTAATATCCAATTCAACCTTAGTGGATTTGATATCATGCATTATAGACTTTACTTCAGATGTAAGAGCAAGAGGATCATTATTTTGCAGTTCAAGAGTGAAGAGTTTAATCATGAGTTGAACAACTTCAAGTGCAGAATGTGAGTCATAGAGTTATTTCAAACTTTTGTAAGGCTTCAAAGCAGTTGAAAAACGACGAATATGGTGACTCACCTCTGTCATTTACAGATGCTGCGATTAAGCATAAACTTTGCTGTTCCCCGTTTTCCCAAATGACGAGCTCTTTGTTTGAGGTAGGTTGTACTGGTTCATTGTCTCCGTCTCCGACACACACTCCTTTCCACAACTCATTGAAAATGAGGGTGTGTTTTATCATCCGAGACCATTCAGGATAGTTCTCCTTGCCAATGAGAACTATTCCCACCATGGACATGATTGAATGCATAGTGTAACAAAAAAACTTTTGCTGCAAAATTTTACTCTTAATGGGAAAGAAAAATATAATGACAATACGCAAAACTCTGTAAATACACAAAACTGTACAGTGCATTCAACTAAACAGTGCTCTGAATTGGATAGCGTAAATACACAAAACTTTATAGGGCATTCAACTGGACAGCGCTCCAACAAAGGTACGTTTGCATCCTCGCTGGCAGTACGACCTCTTTTACCAGATCTGTAAGATCTTCACTTCACCTTTTAACATAAGGCTTATACTGAGCAGGTCGCAGGTTCATACTTCATCTTTTGATGATGATCTGTCTTGGTGAAGAAAAAACGCAATAACAACGGACAAGTCTTCTCACGATCAACAAGGGACGGTGAGCATGGATTATAAGGCGCAGTTGACACTGCCGGCTAGTGCACCATGGTGCCTCCATGCAGGAGCTCGGAACCCCGACACTAACAGTAAAACACTGCGCTGTCAAAGGTGAGGTCATGGGTTCACCCGCATGGCGTAGTGGTAAATCATAGGACTTGTGCCTGGCAGTTCGTAGGTTCAAAAGTTTTGTTTTTTGAACAATGATCCGAATTCAAGATGTTGGTGTAATGGGAACACTGCAGATCTTTCAAGCTCCAATTCCCCAGCGTTTCAAAGTTTGTATCATAGCAGAAGGGGGTACCCAACGGGGCCTACTCCTTTCTTAGGTTGTCAAAGGCGAGGCAATCATAGAGAGCATCGCAAGGCAAAGAAAAGTTCTTGGCAAGACAGAGGCGAGCTGAATCCAGCCTCAAAATGGAGTCAACAGGGCAAATAGCAGGATTGAATCCACGTTGGTGAAATAATATTGCAGAAGCTGTCACAGCGTCTATGATACAGAGCAGCTATGAAAGCACCAGCGGATATGAAAAAAATCTCAAAAGTAAGAATATGAAATCACAAAGGAAACATTTCAGAGTCAAATGGGCGACTCCTGCTCCACTTCCAGAAAACTAAGGGACGTTACCATCATGCAAAAAAATCGTGCGAACTGTTAGGAGGGAATGGCAGAGAGCCCAGAGGGCGCAGAAAGGACACCAAACAATTATGCACAGCCCAGGGAGCGCAGACAAGGTGTTACAACTAATTTTAGGAACTTGGCTCTGATACCATGTCAGACCAGGCAGTAACTCCTCAACCAAAATTGATTTGTGTTTATTCCTTCAGGTAGGTCTTCATTAAATACACGAAGGAGAGACTATTCAGTTCATCTCCCGATGACTGTTCATATTACTTATTTATCTATTTACATTATATTCACCCAATCATGAGGATTAGGTGTCAACATGGGTATTTGCTATTTGTGCAGGTGAGATCAAGAGGAGAACCCTGGAATAGAGCTAGATCTAGGCCCTTGAGGGTAAGATCTAGTCTCTAAATTTTTTTGCAGGGCCAACCATTGAAGAAATTGAGCCAAAATTGCAGATTTGAAGGAGATAAAATTTTTTGAAGTTCGGGTTTCAGTTTGCAGTTTTATCGGGCCCAGATCTAGCTCCTCCAAGGCCAACGTCCTCCTCTTAGCCCCTCGCGTCAACCTTTTAGCCTTCTGCTTCTAATTTTTGAGCCTCTTTGAGGTCAGCCATGAGACTTAGAGGCCTTAGCCTCCGCTTCTCCCTCCTGTGTCTGGATTTTAGAGGCTTTTTAGCCCTAGCCGTGAGGCCTAGGACCCCCCTCCCTTCGTTTTTCCTATGGCCACAGCCCTATAGGGCTTTCAACTGCCTCTTGGCCTCCCTTAAGCCAAGCAACAGCCCTCCAGGGCTTGTTGTAAGCCTTCTTGGGCCTTTCCCTTGAGCCGCTGGGCCTCTAAGGCCTTTTCCAGCCTTCCTTAGCCTTCTTAGCCCTAAATCTATATTTGAATTTTGTGAACTAAAAATTGGTAAGTTTTGCAAGTGGCATATTCATTGAAGAATTTATGGGCAAATTTGACAAGTGATCTTCAAGGACAAAAGCCTAGGGTTTTCTCTCTAAACAGTCGTTTTATCTCTGTTTTGTTATATCATTTGCCACCTACCACTTGAGGCATGTACCATGGACATGTCACCTCCCTTTAGGGGCTGAAATCACCTAATAGGGTCCTTGATTAACCCCCTATTGGGCTTGGAGACATTTGTACATGCCAAAGCCCACTATGGAAGGGCATGCCACCATGAAGTGCCCCATTGGTTCCATGACTTGTAAGCTCTTTTATTTGATTATTCTGATGATTTGTTGTATTAGAGGGCAAGGGGACACATTGGATCTTATGCAGAATTGCAGTTGGGTCTCCATTTGGGGCTTGGTCTCCTATACGACGTCCTAGCCATCTAGAGGGCCACATTGGCAATTGTAGGGTGAGCATTGAAAGCCATGGGCCTCCACCATAGTAGAGAGTACTTCATGAATTCCCAACACTACTCATTGATTGCTTGTGTTCCAACTTTTGGATCAGGATGATGTGTTGATTTGGGGTAGCATCGGATGTGCTCTAGCCATGAAAATTGGTGGAGAGGCTAAAGCAAATGAGATCTCCAAGACCCAGAGATGACCGTCAAGCCCCTTCTTATATATTCTTGTTGGACAACCTACGGCCTAGATTAAAACATAAACAAAGGCTCAAATTGTTTTGATTTGATCCATGGTTTTTTCTAGAAGTTTCACTCCTGATTAGATTAATACCCATTAATATTTTAATTGTCCTAAGTTTAGACTTAGTAACTCCATTAAAAATATTAATTATTTTAATAAAACCACTTCTGGGTGGAATTTACGAAAACTCTTTCTCGATTCTTTCGAATACTTGTGCCAAAGCCTCTCGGCAAAATTTGAGGCTTAGAGCACATCCGATGCTATCCCAAATCAACAAAAACATAAAGATCAATAGAACAAATGGACATAAGAGGTAGGTTGCTGACCAGGGCCAAAACCTCTCCAAGCGAGGAAAACCCACAAGAAATTCTCTTTTCTTATAGAATCTTCAAATGACGAATTCCAAGACCTAGACCAAGACCCCTCCAAGACCAAGTCAACCTTCTTTTAGATGAGTTTCTCTTTCACAAAGTCAACCCAAGTCAAATTGCTTCAAAGTCTAATCTAAGGTTCGGACCTAAAACTTCTAACTGCAAAAACCCTAATTCACATATGTGGATGAAAAGGTGGTTAAAGAGGCTTGTTGCACCAGATTTGTTGAAGTTCCAAGGAAACGAAAGTACCAATTTTTTTTCATAATGGATCAGATCACATATCAGCAGTCCATGTGTCATGGTCATACCATTCTACAAGTTATATATAGCAAATGATCTTAGTAAAACCTTGAGCCAATGTAACAACCTAGGTAACCCTATAATTTGATGACGAATTCCATCCTAAGAGGTTTTTTAACCTCACTGATTACTTCTGTTTTTCAACATGGCTAATCAAAAGAATTTTTTTCCTCCAGCTTAAACCCCCAAAGCTAGGGTGAAATTTATTATGGGATTATCAAGTGAGTCCTAGTGTTTTCGTCGAATTTGATGTAAAAGTGGTTTGGAAATGATTTAAGCTAATTGGCTTAATTATTTTATTACAAATTACTTGGTTTACTAGATCATATTGAGGCGCAGATGGGCTATGTGTCTTGAGGGTCTAAGACAAATGTGTATTCACTCTGAGTTTTGTAAATGAAAAATCATATGTATTAGAGGGTTGGAAAAATAATTAAATCCCCTGTGTAAATTAATTAATTTTCCTCGCAAAATAAAATTAAATCTTAAGCCAGAATATTAATTAATTAGAGTCAAGTTAAATTGTCTTAAGAAAATAAATTCTCCAAATGGAAAAATTTGTAGGTCTTAAAAGAGTCAATTTTTAAAAGTCCTCCACGAAGGGAATATTGTATTTTTCAAAAAAAATTGGACCCTTGTGTTGATTTGGGGTAGCATCAGATGTGCTCTAGCCACGAAACTTGGTGGAGAGGCTAAGGCATATGAGATCTCCAATACCCAGAAAGCGTTTGGGCAAATTCTGAACAGTTTGGGAGATATTAAAATAATTAATATTTTTAATGTAATCCCTACATGTAAACTTAGGGAAAATAAAATATTAATGTGAATTAATATGAAACTATGTTAGAATGGTCCAAAAGTCATGGATCAAGCTAGATCTAATCTTAGCCGTTGATTAGGGACTTAATCTCGGTCATTGATTTGTCAACAAGAAAAGTATAAGAAGAGGCTTGAGGGGCACTTGGAGAACACACTAAGGGAGACTAGTCAGTGCAATTTCTAGAGCGAGGTTAGTTGAAAAATTGAACCAGTGGTCTAGAGAGCAGTCAGGAGGTAGCAAGTACGAAAAAGAGAGACGGGAGATCAGCGCAGAGGAAGAAAAGGCAGAGGCAGGGCCAGAGGGAGCCACGCAGAGGCAGTAGAGACTGTGCAGAGTGAGCAAGGCCTGCATCATCCACGCAAAGCCTGCAGGAGTGACGCAGAAGGCCAGAGAGGTTGTGCAGGGTCTCAACAGGCTGACGCAGAGGGTTTCAGGTCACACAGAGGTTAGTAGGGCTGACGCTAGGTTCAAAAGAAGTGTTGGAGAATTTGTCTATCTGTGGATAAGCCAGTTTGTCACACTGTTGTACTAGAAAATTGTTGAATAATAAAATTCTCCCTTGCTGCACCGATTTTCCCACATTGGCTTTTTCCATCGACATCAGTCTAAAATAATTGTGTCAATGTGTTGATTCTTGTGCATATGTTTGTTTCTGTATTACGATGTGATATCTGCAGCAGTATTTATTTTAATGTTTATTGAAGTAATTTCATGAATAACTTATGGTGAAATAAGTCGGAAAAGTAAAATAAGATGTTGCAGTGATAGAATTTTCACATGGTATCAGAGCAAGTAATCAAAGACAGAAAGGGAAAATCAGTTATGGGTTGAGACCATGATGCAGAGGCATCCACCTCAGGGGACTCACATAGATTTTCAGAAGATTGCAGAAGAGAAAGAAATTTTGATTTCTCTATGTTGGCTTCCAGGCTAGATGAAGAAGTGTCGTGCATGACTAGCGCTGCATCATCAGAAGTATGGTATATAGACAGTGGACCCTCGTGGCATATGACAGGAATCAAGGAGTTTCTCAGAATATCGAGAAGAGAAGATGAACTTTCAAATCACCATGGGGAACAAGGCAAAGTGTACTCCAGTAGGAAAGGGTACCATAGTTTTTCAGCTAGAATCGGAGAGCAGTTCCATGCCACAAATGTGCTGCATGTACCAGGATTGGGGATGAACTTACTTTTTGTGTCACAACTACAAGGCAAGGGCTATGACGTCTACTTCATCAAGGAAAAGGTATACGTAAACACCCGAGCTAGAAAAAGAAACTGCAGATCGGGATCAAAAGGAATTGGTTGTATAGATTACAACTAGAATCACCAATGGCACTAATAGGCAGTCATGGGGACAAGGACTTGAACAAACTATGGCACAGAAGGATGGGTCACTTGCACCATGGAGCTCTGAGAATTCTCAGGAGCACTGTAACAGGAGTTCCGGATCTGAGTACGGAAAGAGATGATGTATGTAGGGGATGCGCTCTAGGGAAGTATGCCAAGGCAACATTTCCTAGGAGCAAACATAGGGCCAAGAGTGTAGTAGGATTGATACACTCAGATATCTGCGTACCTATGTCTTTCAAAGCTCTCAGTGGTGTCGATTATTTCCTTACCTTCATTGATGACCACTCGAGGAAAACTTGGATTTATTTTCTGAAAACCAAGGATGAGGTTTTTTGTCGATTCAAGGAGTTCAAGGCTCTAGTGGAGAATCTGACGGGGAAGAAAATAAAAGTTTTGCGGTCAGATAATGGTGGAGAGTATGTCAATAAGGACTTCACTGATTATTGCGCTAAGGAGGGAATCAGAAGAGAGTGGACAGCTCCCTAAAATCCAGAGCAGAATGGGGTGGCAGAAAGAAAAAACAGGACTATTGTAGAAGGAGCTAGGGCCATGCTGTATGATTAGGATATGCCAAAATTCCTGTGGGCAGAAGCATGCAACACAGCTGTCCATGTTCAGAATAGGACTCCTCATCAGGCATTAGGCAAGATTACTCTAGAGAAAGTCTTCCCTGGGAAGACACTTGAAGTCAGTCATTTTAGGATATTTGGGAGTTTAGCATATTGCCGCATACCTGAAGAAAAGAGGAAGAAGCTAGATCAGACTACAGACAAGGGATATCTAGTGGGATATAGTGAGAAAGCTAAGGCATACAGAATCTATCTTCCAGGGAGCAGGAAGGTAGTAGTACGACGAGATGTAAAGTTCATGGAGGATAGAGCTTTTAGAAGATCTCGTGAAATGCCTTCCGAGGAGCAGTTGAAAGGGGATCTGTTGGTCATGCCTCTTCAACCAACAGAAGTGAAGAATTCTTCCTCAAGTCAAGAAAATTCTCAGGATGAGGAGGAGGAGCGAACAGAAGCACCTGCTGACAAAGGAAGAGCTAGCAAGGAACTTCGTCAGATTCTACGTGATGTAGAGAACTTCATTGGTGAACCAAAGAACAGTAAGAGGGAGCGAAAACAGCGAGACAGATATCAGGTGTTAGTAGCTCAGGATGGAGAGCCTGCCAATTTCAAGGAGGCAGCTCAGCATTAGGTCTGGCTAGATGCGATGGTAGAGGAGTATAACTCCATAATGGTGAACGATGTTGGGAGGTGGTGTCAAGACCTCAAGACAAATTTGTGGTAGGTTCAAGATGGATCTACAAGATCAAATATGCTGCGGACGACAGTGTTGAGAAATACAAGGCTAGGTTTGTGGCTAAGGGATATGCTCAAAAGGAAGGGATTGACTATGAGGAAACCTTCACCCCAGTAGCCAGGTATACATCTATTAGGACCGTGATATCTCTTGCAGCCCAAATGGGATGGGAGATCCATTAGATGGATGTCAAGACAGCATTTCAGAACGAGGTAATAGAAGAAGAGGTATACATTGAACAACCAGAGGGCTTTGAAACTCATGAGAAGAAGTCTCATGTATGCAGACTGAAGAAAGCCTTGTATGGGCTAAAGCAGGCACCGAGAGTGTGGTATGGTCGAATAGATGGCTACTTGCAGAAGATGGGGTTTGTCAAGAGTGATGCGGATCCGAATCTCTACTATTTGGTCGTAGAGAACGAGCTGCTTATGTTAGTATTATATGTGGATGATCTCTTTCTCACAAGATCATCCAGACTCATTGAGGACTGCAAGAAGAATCTAGCCACAAAGTTCAATATGAAGGATCTTGGAAAAATGCACTACTTCCTAGGGTTGGAAGTTTGGCAACAGAAAGGAGAAATCTTCCTTGGGCAAGGGAGGTATGCGACAGAAATCCTGAAAAGGTTCGGGATGGGAGACTGTAGACCTATGGCTACGCCAATGATCACCAACTGGAAGAAGATTGATGCATCAGAAGACAAGGATGTCGATCCCACTCTATACCGGCAGCTCATAGGGTCCCTGATGTATCTCGTCAATACTAGGCCAGATATTTGCTACGCTGTCAACACCCTCAGTCAGTTCATGGTGGAACTGATGAGGGCACATTGGGCAGCAGCCAAACACATTCTCAAGTATTTACAGGGAACAGTTGATTATGGACTCTTATACACCAAGGGGAAGGATATCAGGTTGAGTGGATTTACTGATGCAAATTAGGCAAGAAGCTCAATGGATCGGAAAAGTACCTCTGGGTATTGTTTCAACATTGGATCGAGAATGACTTCCTGGTGCAGTAGGAAACAAAAGTTTGTGTCTCTAAGCTCATCTGAGGTAGAATATATGGTAGCAAGCATAGCTTCATGTGAGCCCATATGGCTTAGAAAACCGCTGGTGAACCTATTCAAAAGAAATATGGAGGCGACCAGGATCATGTGTGATAATCAGAGTTGCATCAAACTCTCTTAGAATCTCGTGTTTCATGATAGGTTGAAGAATATTGATATCCAGTGTCACTTTGTTAGAGACTGTGTCCAACAAGGAGCTGTATAGTTGAGCTACACTCCTACAGGAGAACAAGTGCCAGATATCCTCACCAAGGCCCTTGGAAAGTCAAAATTTGACTTCTTCAGGGAAAAGATGGGGATGGTAAAGAATCCTTTTGAGAAGTAGAAATGAGTGTGTTAGCAGCACGAATGAAGAGGGAGTTGCAGTGTTGGGAGAAAGGACCAGCAGCAGCACAGATGCAGAGGGAGTTGTCGTACAGATGTAGCAGTGGCAATAGCAGTGGCAGAGCCATGGGCAGCAGTACAAGATACAACAATGCAGAGGATGTTGGGCAGGAAGGCTTAGCATCATCACAGGAATCGATGTCGGATGATCAGGGTGATGCTCAGTGAGGAGTATTGCCAAAGCACAGTCCTCGCTAAGAGGGAGTGTTGATTTTGGGTAGTATCGGATGTGCTCTAGCCACGAAACATGGTGGAGAGGCTAAGGCACAGAAGATCTCCAATACCCAAAAAGGGTTTGGGTAGATTCTAAATTGTTTGGGAGATATTAAAATTATTAATATTTTTAATGTAATCCCTAAGTCTAAACGTAGGGAAAATAAAATATTAAAGTGAATTAATATGAAACTGTGTTAGAATGGTCCAAAAGTCATGGATCAAGCCCAATCTAATCTTAGTCGTTGATTAGGGACTTAATCTCGGCTATTGATTTGTCAACGAGAAAAGTATAAGAGGAGGCTTGAGGGGCACTTGGATGACACACTAAGTGAGACAAGTTAGTTCAATTTTTGGAGCGGGATTAGCTGAGAAATTGAACTAGTGGTCTGGAGAACAGTCACGAGGCAGCAAGTACGGAACAAAGAGGCGAGAGATTAGCGCAAAGGCAGAAAAGGCAAAGGCAGGGCCAGAGGGAGCCACACAGAGATTGCGCAGAGCCAGCCGGGCATGCGTCATCCACGCAGAGGCTGCAGGAGTGACACAGAAGGCCAGAGAGGTTGCGCAGAGTCTCAACAGGCTGACGCAGAGGGTTTCAAGTCACGCAAAGGTCAGTAGGGCTAGCACTGAGTTGAGAAGAAGTGTTGGAGAATTTTTCTATTCGTGGGTAAGCCAATTTGGCACCCTGTTGTACTAGAAAATTGCTGAATAGTAAAATCCTCCCTTGCTGCACCGGTTTTCCCACATTGGGTTTTTCTAGCGACATTAGTCCAAAATAACTGTGTCAATGTGTTGATTCTTGGGCATATGTTTGTTTCTGTATTACGGTGTGATATCTGCAGCAGTATTTATTTTAATGTTTATTGAAGTAACTTCATGAATAACTTATGGTGAAATAAGTAGGAAAAGTAAAATAAGTTGTTGCAGTGATAGAATTTTCACATGGTATCAGAGCAAGTAATCAGAGACAGAAAGGGAAAATCAGTTATGGGTCGAGACCACGATGCAGAGGCATCCACCTCAGGGGACTCATGTAGATTTTCAAAAAATTGCACAATAGAAAGAGATTTCGATTTCTCTAAGTTAAGCGAAAGTCAAATTTTTGAGGAAATTAGCTCAAAATAACTAATTTTGAGCTAATTAAAATGTGATTAAATGATAAATTTGAAAATGCCTCAAGAATAAAAAATCAAGGGCCACAAATTAGAAGATCTTGAAGTGTTTATCAATGGGCAAGATTATTTTGACAAGGAAGAAACTAGTCGTTACTTTTCCATTTGGAGGATTTATCTATAAATTAAAGAATCAGTTGAGTCTCTAGTCATGATGATCTCTGGCTAGAATTGTTGCTGAAACATTTTGTAAACTATTGCTCGTTGGGAACTATTTTTTCTACTATAATAAAAGACTTTAGGGTGCAACTTGTGGTGTTCTTGTCGCTCATCTGTGGTATGTATTGACTACGGGCTTCCTATGTGGTTCTTTTTATTATTATTTTTGGATAATACATAGTGTGTGCAGGTACTCAATCCTTGGTCTCCAAGTTCATAGACTGTGGGCAATCGTTACTTTGCTTGGATCTCTAGTTTTTATATGGTGGATTGAATCTTCACTTGAGCTATAATTTTTCTGAAGCATTCTAGCCATCCTTTCAAGGAAAAAATATCATAAAAATTATTTTCTCAAAATCTATTCTAAGAAACCCACGTATATTTCGTAAATTAATTTGTAACTTATTTTTCAAACGTAGGTTGGGGTTTTTAGATTGATTTTGTATATATTTGGGGTTTAGGTGTTGTAAATTTTATTTTTGCAGCTTAGATCAAGGACTTAAGTGAAAGAAGAGCTAGATCTAGGCCCTTTGAGGGTAAGATCTAGTCTCTTGGAATTTTTTTGCAAGGTACCCAGGGAAGAAATTTCAGAAAATCAAAAGTTGAAGCATAAAATTTTTTGGAGCAAGGGTTTCAAGCTTTTCAAGATTTCTAGCCCCAGGTTTTCCTTCCTTGGCCTCAACGTCAACCTTTCTGCCCTTTGCATCTTGGCTTTCAACCTTCCTAAGGCTGGTCGTAACCCTTAGGGGTTCCGACCTCCCTTCCTGTCCTAGATGCAGGCCTAAAAGTCCTTATGGCCTCCTTTTCAGCCCTCCTAGGCCTGCCGCAGGTCCTTCGTCGCTTCTCGTTCCTCAGTCCAGCCCTCTCCTCTCGGCTTCCTATCCCTCCTTGCTCCCTCTTTCCCTAAGTTGCGGCCCTCTAAGGGCTTGCAACTCTTCTTTTTGTGGGCTTTAGGCCTTAGGCCTTTCCTAAGCTATTAATCCCTCTTGATCCCTAATGTTAGCCTTATTAGGCAGAGTATTGACCTCTTGTGGCCATATTCTTCAGCCTTGGGCCTTGATCTACCATCTTAGCCCTTTTATACTAGCAAATTTGCTTCCCTTAGCCTTGTTCTCCATTTTCTTGACCTCGTTTGCCCTAAATTGACCTGAAACCCTAATCTGAAATTTTAAGGCTAAATACTTGGCAGTTTTATAGGCTTAAGGTCTCACAATTTATATTTTGGAAGCAGCAACGTAATCTCAACGTTTCAATGATTTTCAATAGTGGAATCTTCAAGGTCTTGGGCCTAGGGTTTGACCTCTAAACCCTTGTTTTGCTCCAGTTTTGTTACAACAGTCAAAACACTAATAACCAAGCCCTAAAATCACATTTTAATTTGTCAAAATCGATTAGAATTGCAAAATCTAAATTTACAGAAGTTTTGGCCACTTGGGCATCTCTAATTTGACTTAGATCTAACATTTTAGCTTGCTGGAATTTACTGCATAACTATGAAATTCAAGTCTGAAATATTTCTGAAGCATACATTTGATAAAGATCAAGATATTTGAATTTTTAGTTTCCAGTAAAAACTTACTATTTTTAGACATTTTGGGCATTATCTTCAGTATTTTTGGATTGTTGATCTGTCATTAACTTACTGCTGTAATAAATTTCTCAGTTCTGAAATTTTTGAATCAGTCTCTAAAAAGCCTAAAAATTAAGATTTTCAAGTTCTAGTGCATTTTTACTATTTCTAGGAATATTGGACATCTATTTTTAGCATCTTTAGCTTGTTGATTTGTGATTGTTCACTGCTGTAATTTTAAAATCAGATATAAGGAAGCTAATTTACATTAGACATTAAATGTTTTGTGTTTGGCAAGTTTCATCATTTGAAGTGGTTTATGCATTGCTGTCATAACATTGATAAGCTCTGAATTTTCTGAAGTATTATTGCTGATATAAACTGTCATAAATCTAAATGTGACTTATCTCATCTTACCCTAAAAGGTTGTCTATCTTTGCACTCAAATTTTGACATTGATCTAGTTGATTGGCATAATACCTTGTGTTAACAGTCATTGGTGGATAAATTAGTTACTTGGTATATTGTGGACTGTTGTTGAAGTTTACACTTGTACCTCTTAACACGTATCTTGTTTAAGATTGTATCACAACATTGTCAAGTACCGTTTCCATAAGAAAAAAATCTCAATAAGTACTTAAATAACTTAAGCAATTTTAACTCATGATAATCTCACCCATAATCTATTGCATAAGCATATTAGATTTAGATTTCATTAATAGCTTACCTCCTAGCATAAGCTAGGTTTATAGAGACAGAGGACAAAACTTCTTATCTTGTTTGAGGGGTCTCGTCAACTCTGTGGTGGCTAACACGGTGACCTTGCAGTCATCATAGCCATAGTCTCTGCAGCACTTGAGGCATTGGGTGATAGGAGCCTAACATAAGGTATCGTTAATCAGACCCTAGCCCGCTTCCTATTAGCCTCCTTCCCACAACCTATCTTGGAGCCCAATTTCAAAATAGTTAAGGAAATGTTACACTTAGACTAGGCATTTAACTAAAATTTACCAAGATCATTGCATCTCACATAGGTTTTAGGATTTGCATATCATATAGTTTAGTCAACCATTCAAGCAATGGATGTCCATCCAATCATTTGGTTTCATCTTATAAGAAACAAGAATTTATGACTCCATTAAGGCACTGGTCTCATAATAGAAAATTTAATTTAATCAATAATCATGCTAAATTTCAACCAAGTGGCTAGGCCACTCATCCGTGTCTCTCAAACAAGTTGGTTTCCAACTTGTTTTCCTTCATCTCATTCCATAGGGACTACCCCCCTTAGTCTGTTGTTCGAAGACAGCTAAAACGTAGTGGGCGGGGATCAAAGTGAAAACCCTCATCCTTAGTGTTGTCGTGGTGCCTGTACAATCTGGGCGACAACATTTTTTTGCGTCGTTGTCGGGGACAAGTTTGTCTTGTTGTCGGGGTTTACAACAATTTCTCATAATCTTCTTATCTTATCTTATCTCATCATACTCCATCTTCCCATTTATCCCGCCAACACAACACCTTTTTGCATAGTTGTCGAGGATAAGTTTAACTTGTTTTCGATGTTTCAACAACATCCTCCTTCATCAAATCATCTTGTGATTTTTCATTCTTCATTCATTGTCTCGTCAACACCACAACATTTTGTGGCACCTATCTCTCATCATTTTTCATCTTCTCATCACCTTATCATTTTTTATTTCACAAATCTTCTCATCTTGTTTATTCTCAGATTTAGCACCTGGACATTTAGGTTGGTTTCCGATTTGGGTGGTGACTCCACTTACTCATCCATTCACAAGAACATACTCTAGAAGGAATCCTGGTAACCTAGTTAACCTCGCTCTCGATCCTAAAAAGGTTCTAAGAGCTCGGTTGAACAAGTTACACTCTAGAGATCGTTTAAATTTTCTCAAACAGGAAACTCTCCTTGATCCCCATTTGTTTTTCATCAATCCTCTGAATCAAAACATCATGGGTGACTACTATGGTCCTTGCAATTTCACCAACATCCAGGGGTATCACATGATTTGCCAAATGAATCAACTATGAACAGATTGCCAATCTTTGAGGGGAATAATGCTATCAATGTTGAAGAACATATAAAGAAGTTTAGTTCATTCCTCCATAGATATGATCATTCTACAGACTATAATTA
Source organism: Pinus taeda (assembly GCA_000404065.3). Classification (NCBI taxonomy): domain Eukaryota; kingdom Viridiplantae; phylum Streptophyta; class Pinopsida; order Pinales; family Pinaceae; genus Pinus; species Pinus taeda. The sequence continues at coordinate 32,012 of APFE030374005.1, forward strand.
TGAAAATGTTAAGATGGAACTATTTGTCTTATCATTGACGGGTAATGCAATTGATTGGTTTCGTGAAAAGCTGATAATGCTTTCGGTTCTCTAAGGACCCACCTTGATGCTTTTTGAGACAAATACGGGGATAAAAGGGAAGGAAAGTACTTAGTAAAAGAATCCAATACCATCAAGAAGAAAGAAAATGAAACAGTGGTAGAATTTAACTAGAGATTCAAGAAATTACTAAGGGACATGACTCAAGATTACAAGCCTCCTAACAAAACTGTTTTGGAAACATATCATGAGGCTTACCATGTAGAAATTCAATATGAGATCAGGCGGGCTCACCCTGCCACTTTAGTTGTTGCCCAAAACATAGCTTAAGCGTTAGAAAAGGATAAAAAGACTTCAAGTAAATCTGACATCCCTAGTTACAAAAGAGTTCCAATCAAAATCAAAGAAGAGTCAGAAATGGTCAAAGAATTAACCAAATTGGTTAGGGATATGGAAATTAAACATGCCAAGTAGACAAGTGACATGCATAATTAGTTAATACAAATGGAAAGGAATATTAGGATGCAAACACAAAGTATGCCTCCCCGAAACAATAATAATAACAAAGAAAACAATAACAATCAGTGGCCAAAAAGGAATTCCTCAAATGATCAAATGCCTCCTACACCGCTTGAGTCTGCCAACACAGTTAATGAGTCTATTCCTTTCTGCATACCTTGTGACAGCTTTCATGAAGAAAGTACATGCGCCTTTGCTAGAAGGATCTTAGAGGAAAGTAGATATCAACAAAATAATAATGCAAGCCAAGGTGAATCAAGTGAAAGCCCATGCGCCAATATGATTTCTTCAACCTTTGCAATAAACCCTTCGATGAAGAAAAGGACCCCATTATTCAAGCATATGGTGATAAACCAACTCAGGAACAACTTCTAGAACTTCCTAAGAGTAAGGGCTACAGATATCAAAGGAAAGGTAAGGGCCAATGGATAAATAATATTAATACGCTTGTCCCTGTACTTGAACTTTTAAAGATTCCATCTCAAAGGGCATCTTTCTTCAGGGCTTTGGGTATGCCTCAACAAAGGGATGACAGAATTAATCATCAAAACAAAGAAATTAAAATGAAGGACATTAACTGTTATATAACTAATGAAAACCATGAGCCTTTCTTTCTTACTTTGGACATAGATGACAGACTGCTTCATAATTGCATGCTAGATTCTAGTGCATCTAAAAATGTTATGACCAAGGTGGTCATGGAGCAATTAAACTTAAGAATTTATAGACCATATCATAACATTTGTTCAATGGACTCTAGAAAGGTTGAAGTCCTTGGTGTGGTCAAAGATTTACAGGCTGCCTTAGCAAATTATCCATACAAGATCGTCACCATGAATATTGCAATCATTGATGCGTGTGAAAATTCTATCACTGCAACAACTAATTTACTTTACCTACTTATTTCCAATAAGTTATTTATGAAATTCCTTCAATAAACATTAAAATAAATTCTGCTGCAAATATCACACCATAATACAGAAACAAACACATGCACAAGAATCAACACATTGACACAGATATTTTGGACAACAGTCCCCAAAAACACTCAATGTGGGAAAACTGGTGCAACAAGGGAGGATTTTATTATTCAGCAATTCTTCAGTACAATAGGGTGCCAAACTGGCTTACCCAACAAAGAGAAAATTCTCCATCACTTCTCCTAGTCTCTGCGTCAACCTCGCTGACCTCTGCATAGCTCCCAAACACTCTGCGTCAGCACTGGGCCTCTATGCGTCACCCACGCAGGCCCTCCAATGACTACGCAGCCTGTTGCTGCCTCTGCATCTGCTGGAGAAGCTCTGCACCTACCTCTTCAACGTCTATGTTGGACTTCTAGTGTTGTTCTCGACTCTCTGTTTCGTACTTGCTACCTCCTGCTGCTCTCCAGACCACTAGTTCGAATTTCTCAGCTAACCCCACTCTAGAAATCAAACTGATTGGTCTCCCTCAATGTGTTCTCCAACTGACCCTGAAGCCTCTTCTTATACTTTTCCCGTTGATCCATCAACAACTGAGATTAAAGCTTTAATCAACAACTAATATTAGATTTGGCTTGATCCATGACTTTTGAACCCTTCAAACCCAGTTTTATATTAATACCCATTAATATTTTATTTTCCCTAAGTTTAGACTTAGGAACTTCATTAAAAATATTAGTTATTTTAATATCTCCCAAACGGTTAGAATCTACCCAAACTATTTTTTAGTCTTGGAGATCTCATGTGCTTTAGCCTCTCCACCAATTTTCATGGCTAGAGAAGATCGGATGCTACCCCAAATCAACACTCCCTCTTAGCGAAGACTGTGCTCTAGTAATACTCCTCACGGAGTATCACGTTGATCATCCAGCATTGGTCCATGTGCCAATGCTAGGCCTCCCTGCCCAACATCTTCTACACAGTTGCATCTTCTACTACTTCCCATGGTCCTGCTACTGCCACTATTGCATCTGTACGACAACTCCCTCTGCATCCGTGTTGTTGCTAGTACTTTCTCCCAACACTGAATCTGCACTGCAACTCCCTCTGCATCCGTGCTATTGTTGGTCCTTCTTCCCAACATTGTATCTGCACTGCAACATCACCCCCATTTCTACTACTAAAATGGATTCCTTATCATCCCCAACTTTTCCCTGAAGTAATCAAACTTTGTTCTTCCAAATGCCTTAGTGAGGATGTCTGCTACCCGTTCTCCTGTCAGAGTGTAGCTCAATTGTACAGCTCCTCGTTGGACATAGCCTCTGACAAAGTGACACCAGATATCAATATGTTTTGACCAATCATGAAACACTGGATTCTCAGAGAGCTTGATGCAACTCTAATTATCGCACATTGATCCTAGTCGCCTCCATTTTTCTTCTGAATAGGTTCACAAACAGTTTTCTAAGCCATATGGCCTCACACGAAGTTATTCTCGCCGCCATATATTCTGTCTCAGATGAGCTCAGAGCCACAGACTTTTGTTTCCTACTACACCAGGAGGTCATTCCTGATCCAATGTTGAAATAGTACCCAGAGGTACTTTTCCGATCCATTGAACTTCCTACCCAATCTGCATCAATAAATCCACTCAATCTAATATCCTTACTCCTGGTGTACAAGAGTCCATAATTGAATGTTCCTTGTGAATACCTGAGAACATGTTCGGTTGTTGCCCAGTTCGCCCTCTTCAGTTCCACCATGAACTGACTGAGGGTGTTGACAACGTAGCAAATGTCTGGCCTGGTATTGACCAGATACATCATGGACCCTATGAGTTGCCTGTATAAGGTGGGATCAACATCCTTGTCTTATGATCCATCAATCTTCTTCCAGTTGGTGATCATTGGAGTAGCCATAGGTCTACAGTCCTCCATCCTGAATCTCTTCAGGATTTTTGTAGCATATCTCCCTTGCCCAAGAAAGATCTCTCATTTTTGCTGCCAAACTTCCAACCCTAGGAAATAATGCATTCGTCCCAAGTCCTCCATATCGAATTATGTGGCTAGATTCTTCTTAAAGTCCTCGATGAGCCTGGATGATCCTCTGAGAAAGAGATCATATACATACAATATTAAGATTAGCGGCTCATCCTCTACGACAAGATAGTAGAGATTTGGATCTGCGTCACTCTTGACATTCCATCTTCTGCAAGTATCCATCGATTCGACCATACCATGCTCTAAGTGCTTGTTTCAGCCCATACAAGGCTTTCTTCAACCTGCATACATGATTCTTCTTCTCATGTGTCTCAAAGCCCTCTGGTTGTTCAATGTATACCTCTTCTTCTATCACCCCATTCAAAAATATCGTTTTCACATCCATCTGATGAATCTCCTACCCCATCTGTGCTACAAGAGATATCACGGTTCTAATAGATGTATACCTGGCTACCGGGGCAAAGGGTTCTTTGTAATCAATTCCTTCCTTCTAAGCATACCCCTTAGCCACAAACCTAACTTTATATTTCTCTACACTATCTTTTGCAGCGTATTTGATCTTGTAGATCCATCTCGAACTTACCACTAATTTGTCTTGAGGCCTTGGCACTACCTCCCAGACATTGTTCACCATTATGGAGTTGTACTCCTCTACCATCGCATCCAACCAAACCTGATGTTGAGCTGCCTCCTGGAAACTATTAGGCTCCCCATCCTGAGCTACTAATACTTGATATCTATATGGTTGTTTTCGCTCCCTCTTATTGTTTCTTGGCGCACCGATGAAATCCTCTGCATCTCGCAGAATCTGACAAAGTTCCCTGCTAGTTCTTCCTCTGCCAGCAAGTGCTTTTGTTAGCTCCTCCTCATCCTATGAATCTTCCTAACCCAAGGAAGAATTCTTTACTTTTGTGGGTTTTACTTTTGTGGGTTGAACAGGTTTAACCAACGACTCCTCTTTTGACTGCTCCTCGGAAGGCATTTCTCGATATTTTCTAAAAGCCCTATTCTTCATGAACTACACATCTCGTCAAACCACTACCTTCTTGCTCCTTGGAAGATAGATTCTCTATGCCTTAGCATTCTCGCTATATCCCACTAGATATCCTTTTTCCATAGTTTGATCCATCTTTTTCCTCTTTTCCTTGGGTACGCGGCAATATGCTAAACTTTCAAATATCCTAAAATCACTGACTTCAAGTGTCTTCCCTGTGAAAACTCTCTGAAGTAATCTTGCCCAATGCCCGATGAGGAATCCTGTTCTGAACATAGACTGTTGTGTTGCATGCTTCTGCCCACAAGAATTTTGGCATATCCTGATCATACATCATGGCCCTGGCTGCTTCTACAATAGTCTTGTTCTTCCTTTATGCTACTCCATTCTGCTCTGGATAGTAAGGAGTTGTCCACTCTGTTCTGATGCCCTCCTTAACGCAAAAATCAGTGAAGTCCTTATCGACATACTCTCCACCATTATCTCAGCACAAAACTTGTATTTCCTTCCCAGTGAAATTCTTCACCGGAGCCTTGAACTCTTTGAATCGACAAAAAACCTCATCTTTGATTTTCAGAAAATATTGGTTTTCAGAAAATAAATCCAAGTTTTCCTTGACTAGTCATCAATGAAGGTAAGGAAATAGTCGGCACCACTAAGAGCTTTAGTGGACATAGGTCCACAGATATCTAAGTGTATCAATCCTAGTACACTCTTGGCCCTGTTTTTACTTCTAGGAAATGCCGCTTTGGCATACTTTCCTAGAGCACATCCTCTGCATACATCATCTCGTTCCGTACTAAAATCCGGAACTTCTGTTACAGTGCTCCTGAGAATTCTCAGAGCCCCACGGTACAAATGTCCCATTCTTCTATGCCATAGTTCGTTCAAATCCTTGTCTCCATGTCTCCCTATTAGTGCCATTGGTCATTCTAGTTGTAGTCTATACAACCTGTTACTTTTGATCCCGATCTGCACTTTCGTTTTCCAGCTCAGTTGTTTAGCGTATACTTTCTCCTTGATGAAGAAGACATCATAGCCTTTGCCTTGAAATTGCGACATGGAAAGTAAGTTCATCCCCAATCCTGGTACATGCAGCACATTGGTAGCATGAAACCGCTCTGCCGATTCTGTTTGAAAAATTATGGTACCCCTCCCCACTGGAGTACACTTTGCCTTGTTCCCCATGGTGATTCGAAAGTTTATCTTCTCCTCCTGATAATCTAAGAAACATTCCCAGATTCCCGTCATATGCCAAGAGGCTCCACTGTCTATATACCATACCTTTAATGATGCAGAACTAGTCATACAAGCCACTTCTTCTTCCAGCCTAGAAGCCAACATAGAGAAATCGAAATCACTTTTTGTTGTGCAATTTTCTAAAAATCTGTGTGGTTCTCCTGACGTAGATGCCTCTGCATCATGGTCTCGACCCATAATTTATTTGTCCTTCCTGTCTCTGATTACTTGCTCTGGTACCATGTGAAAATTCTATCACTAAAACAATTGATTTACTTTACCTACTAATTTTCCAATAAGTTATTTATGAAATTCCTTCAATAAACATTAAAATAAATTATGCTGCAGATATCACACCATAATACAGAAACAAGCACATGCACAAGAATCAACACATTGACATAGATATTTTGGACAACAGTCCCTGGAAAAACCCAATGTGGGAAAACTGGTGTAGCAAGGGAGGATTTTATTATTCAGTAATTCTTCAGTACAACAGGGTGCCAAATTGGCTTACGCAACAAAGAGAAAATTCTCCAACACTTCTCCCAGTCTTTGTGTCAACCTAGCTAACTTCTATGTAGCTCCCAGACACTCTACGTCAGCCCCTACCTCTTTGCGTCAGCATTGGGCCTCTCTGCGTCACCCACGCTGGCCCTCTAGTGACTGCGCAATCTACTGCTGCCTCTGGGTCTACCTCTTCAACGTCTGCGCTGGTCTTCTAGTGTTGTTCCCAACTCTCTATTCTGTATGTGCTGCCTCCTGCTGCTCTCCAGACCACTAGTTCGAATTTCTCAGCTAACCCCACTCCAGAAATCGAACTGACTGGTCTCCCTCAGTGTGATCTCCAACTAACCCTTAAGCCTCTTCTTATACTTTTCTTGTTGGTCCATCAACAGCCGAGATTAAATCTCTAATCAACGGTCAAGATTAGACTTGGCTTGATCCATGACTTTTGGACCCTTCTAACCCAGTTTTATATTAATACCCATTAATATTTCATTTTTCCTAGGTTTAGACTTAGGAACTTCATTAAAAATATTAATTATTTTAATATCTTCCAAACCGGTTAGAATCTGCCCAAACCATTTCTGGGTCTTGGAGATGTCATGTGCTTTAGGCTCTCCACCAATCTTCTTGGCTAGAGCACATCTGATGCTACCCCAAATCAACAACGCGCCAGATGTATGGGGAATGCTTCTCTCTCGACAATTTGCAGGTGATTTAGGTGGATGCATTCAGATGGATTTATCTTATGCCACTATTCAACAATAACAGGGGACATTGTCAGATTGTACAGAGAAGTAGAGAGAAGATACCACATAGAAGTTCCAAAGAAGTTGGAAAATGGTGAATAGGTTGTGCGACAAGGACAGTCGCCTCATTTTGAATTAGAGATATGTCACTTTTTTCACCACCCATCTCCTTCACCAAGCAGAAGAAGAAGAAGATTTCAGAATGACTGAGATATGCAGCACAATGATGAGCAATTACACCGACCTAAGAGGGCCAAACTTCAACAAGGAACAACTAAAAAGCAACCGAGTGATCTACCAGTCAGCAGACAAATGCCTGAGATTGTTCCTCACCGACGACATTTGATGCCATGGGCATCATTTTGTATAGTATCTCTAACCATATTCCCTATTTCATGTCGTTAGATAGTTTATTTCACGCATTTATATTATGTCTTTTATATTTCAGTTTGTTAAAGTAGATTTTCTATTCCAATAGTATTCTCTATATATGCATGATGATTTCGATGTTGAATGGATATCTATTTGATGGACTTTTGTTTCTTTGGATGCAGGATCTTTGTTAGGATATTCCGACACAAAAATACATAGTAAAGAAACACACTTTACCTAACTCTACACTAGACCAAGTTATACTTAACTATTTCTTGTGTCGGAGTATCCTAACATCCCCCCTTAAGAACAACTTGGTATAGAATTGAAGGATGTACAAATATGACACAATAGGAGAAGGAAGGAGACATTAGAGCCTATCCCCTCTTAGTGGCAACTTCCTGAACTCCAACCATAAATCAAAGTTTAGTAAACTTTGCCTTTGTGAGAGCCTTTGTAAAGATGTTTGCAGCTTGATCATCTATTGAACAATATTGCACTTCAAGAACATGGTCGTAAATGAGCTTTCTGATGAAGTGCACGTGCAGTTCAATGTGTTTACTGCGCTGATGTTGGACTGGATCATTGCATAGTTGAATGGCACTTTGATTATCACACCAAAGTGTAGTTGGATGTTGCTGCTGAAAGCCAAACTCTGACAGGATCTGACGAAGCCACAAGGCTTCCTTACTAACTTCTACAGCACCACGATACTCTGCTTCTGCTAAAGAAAGCGAAATGGCACTTTGTTTCTTGCAAACCCATGTAATAGGTCCTGAACCAAGAGTGAACACATAACCTGCAGTAGACTTCCGATCATCAAGGTCACCAGCCCAATCAGAATCAGTGAAACCAACCAATAAAGGAGATGCTTCTGCACTGTAATGAATTCCAAACTGAATTGTACCTCGAACATAAAGAAGTATTCTTTTAGCTGCTTTCCAATGACTTTCATGTGCGTTTTGCATAAACTGAGCAATAAGGCCAACGACAAAGGAAAGGTCAGGACGAGTATGGGTCAGATACAAAAGTTTTCCTACAAGTTGACACTATAAGGTAGCATCAACTTCAGGGGGAGTACAAGTGATTGAAAGTTTGGCTCCAGACTGAAAGGGGGAGGCCCTCAAGATCTAAAAGATTGAAATGGATCTTGGGGGGAAGCCCCCAATATCTGAAAAATTGAAATTGCCAAAAGAAAAAGAAGAGAATGCCCAATAAACAAAACCACAAAGAAACATTTTATTAAAAGAGATAATAATTGTAAGGACTACATTGTGGTGGACAATCTGTCTTTTTACAAAATGCGACTTGTTACTTATAGTATTTTTCAGTTACAATACCACAGATCAATTCCTTGGGTGAATGAATAACATGGGTGGATGTCACAATATCATGGGTCAATTCCATGGATGAATGAATACCAGTTACAATACCACAGGTCAATTCCTTGGGTCAATGAATAACATGGGTGGATGTCACAATATCATGGGTCAATTCCATGGATGAATGAATACCATGGGTGGATGTCATAATACCATGGGTCAATTCCATGGGTGAATGAATACCATGGGTGGATGTCACAATACCATGGGTGAATGAATACGATGGGTGGATGTCACTTACAATACCATGAGTGCATAAATACCATGAGTGGATGCCACTTACAATACCATGGGTAAATTCCATGGATGGATGAATAACATGGGTGGATGAATACCATGGGTTGATGCCATTTTCCATTCAGATCATTCCTCCCTCTTTAAGAAGCAATGGTCCCCATTGCATGAAGTTCCCTCCTACGAAGCCTTTGTTGAATATGAAGAGCCACTTAAGAAAAGGGTTTTATGTGGTTAACCCATAACCATGATGAACGAAGATCCGAGGATAGAGATACCCTGTAATGCTTGTGACCAATTGTGATACTAACAGTGTGCGGCCTAGCAAATGGACTTCGATGAAGTGTGGGTTTGTGGATGACCCATAACCATGATGAATGAAGATCCGAGGATAGAGATACCCTGTAATGCTTGTGACCAACTGTGATATTGGCAGTGTGCGGCCTAGCAAACGGACTTCGATGAAGTGTGGGTTTGTCGACCCATAACCATAACAAATGAAGATCCGAGGATAGAGATACCCTGTAATGCTTTTGACCAACTGTGATAATAACAGTGTGTGGCCTAGCAAATGGACTTTGATGACAAGGATTTTGTGCAGTTGACCCATTACCATGATGTTGTTTGTTGATGAAGTAGCAGGTGCCTACATACCCTGGGGTGGGAGCGCACGTTTCCAAATAACTCAAGCCAAATGTTGCGATGCTATAATTGATGAATGTGAAGCAAGTCCCTACTAAAGAGGGGTGGGATAGCACATCTCCAAAGGGAACTCACTTTGAATGCTGCTCCAGAATTAAAAAGGACATAACTCGGTCAATTAACCAATAATATTTATTATAACCTATTTTTTGGAAGTAGCAGGACCATTTTGCATCTTCCCATGTGTTGGAAATCCTTATTTTGACATTCTAAAATCTCATATTCGAGCTGCAATTTTTCCGTCGTCACAAAAGTTCTGAAAAAAAATAGTTGATTTTAAATCAGCGATATCTCCCACATCCAAACTCCTATTTGCCCCATTTTTTTTTGAAATTGGGTGATTTTTCAAGAGGAGTTCAGATCTACAATCATTTTTTTGAAATTCTGCACAAAAACTTCAAAAAATGATAGGAGAGTCGTCGTCCACTAGTTGTCGACAGAAGAGGAAAAAAAAAAAAAAAAAAAATCTACAACATAGCTGATTTTAAATCAACGATATCTCCCTCATCCAAACTCTGATTCGGTTGATTTTTTTTTTGAATTTTGGTATTTTTTCGCAATGAATCCAGATCTAGTATTTGTTTTTGTAAATATTGCACCAAATGTTTCAGATTTGATCTACAAACTCGCCACCCAAAAGAACTTCTTGCAAAAAAAATGAAAAAAGAAAAAAAATTCCTGCTTGGCCCAAGAAAGTGCTCTGTGGAGGTTGCAGCGCGTGCCTGAAGTTTGTTGAATATTGCTGAAAAAATGAAACTGAGATATGCATGAAACCCTCATTCCCATGTAATGATAACCTGCTCTGATACCCTGTTACTTTCCACCCGCACACTGTCAGTATCAAAGTTGGTAACAAGCATTACAAGGTATCTCTATCCTCGGATCTTTGTTCATCATGGTTATGGGTTAACCACGTAAAACCCTTCTCTTCAGTGGGTCTTCATATTCAACAAAGGCTTCACAGGAGGGAACTTCATGCAATGAAGACCATTGCTTCTTAAGAAGGGAGGAATGATCCTAATGGAAAATGGCATCAACCCATGGTATTCATCCACCCATGTTATTCATCCGCTCATGGAATTTACCCATGGTATTGTAAGTGGCATCCACCCATGGTATTTATCCACCCATGGTATTGTAATGACCCTCCATGACCCTCCATGATCTCTATTTAAAGAGCATGGAGAGTCATTTGTAGGGGAAGTGTGGTGGGCCCACAACCTGTTGGAAGAATCACCACACCTCTATGGAATCCGTAATTTCCACCTTGGGGATCCTAGTTAATGGTTTGGAACGTTTACCAACACCTGCGGGTTTTGGTGTAACGGAAACCATCTTCATGGTATCAGAGCCTGGACCCAGGTTCGATTCCCCCGAGTTGCATTTGAGGGGGGTGTTGGAAGAATCACCGCATCTCTATGGAATCCATAATTTCCACCCTGGGGATCCTAGTTAATGGTTTGGAACGTTTACCAACAACTGCGGGTTTTGGTGTAACGGAAAACCTCTTCAATTCTGGGATTCTCATGTTCCTTCTTGAAAGCAGCATGTCCCCATATGGAGCCAAATGTTGCACTGAATTTGTCAAATTTCCAAGGAAGCGAAAGTACCAACTTTTTTTCAACAAGGATCGGATCACATATCAGCAGTCCATGTGTTATGGTCATCCCATTCTGCAAGTTATATATTGTAAATGATCTTAGTAAAACCTTGAGCCTATGTAACAACCTAGGTAAGCCTATAATTTGATTGCGAATTCCATCCTAAGAGGATTTTTAACTTCACTGATTACCTTTGTTTTTCGACACAGCTAATTAGAAGAGTTTTTTTCTCTCCAACTTAAACCCCCAAAGCTAGGGTGAAATTTATTGTCGGATTATTAAGTGAGTCCAAGTGTTTTAGTCGAGTGATGTAAAAATGGTTTCAGAATAATTTAAGTTAATTGGCTTAATTATTTTATTACAAATCACTTGCTTTACTAGATCATATTGAGTCGCAGATGGGTTATGTGTCTTGAAGATCCAAGACAAATGTGTATTCGCTCTTTGAATCTTGTAAATGAAATATCATATGTATTAAAGGGTTGGAAAAATAGTTAAATCCCCTCATACGTAAATTAATTAACCTCATATGTAAATTAATTAATTTTTCTAGCAAAATAAAATTAAATCCTAAGCCATAAAATTAATTCATTAGAGTCAAGTTAAATTGTCTTGGGAAAATAAATTCTCCAAACAAAAAAATTTGTGGGTCTTAAAAGAGTCAATTTGTAAAGGTCCTCTACCAAGGGAATATTGTATTTTTAAAGAAAATTTAGACCCTTGGACCTTGGTGGTTAATTCAAAGTCAATTTTTTTAGGAAATTAGCTCAAAATAATTAATATTCATCTAACTAAAATGGAATTAAATGATAAATTCGAAAATTCCTCAAAAATAAAAAAATCAAGGACCAAGATTAAAATATCATGAAGTGTTTATCAACGACCAAAATTATTTTGACAAGAATTAAAGAAACTAATTGTTATTTTTCCATTTGGAGGATTTATCTATAAATTAGAGAGTCAATTGACTCTGTACTCATCTTGATCTCAACTAGGGCCAAATTCCATGTGGGTCATCTTGTTTATGGCAGCTGATATTTTTCTTGGACTTCTCTCATCAAGAGGTTTAGGATTGATCTGAAGATCATCGAATGCCAATAAGTATTCACGGAGATATGAATTTATTTGTGGTATGGGACAACTCGTCAAGGTCGGCCAACAACCAAATAACCCCCATTTGTGCTCAACATTAGTATAAATATAGGTGCCTTGCAAGTCATTTGCACACCCTTCACTCTTGATTTACCTCCACTTGCTTTTTGGGTTTTAGTGGAAGAAAATTCTAAGAGGAGGAAACCATAGACGCAGGAGGAAAGGAGACTAAAAAAGGAGCCCTAGCCACAGTCTGGTCACAGTCGAGAAGAGATCTAATACTTCCCTAGCCGTAGTCCTAAATAAGGTGATCTAACCGCCATTCAATCAAGGAGACTTAGCAGCAGTTCATGATATTTGGCCGTAGTTCAAGCTGGGAGATCTAGCACGATGAAGCCGTAAGTCTTCATGCCTTGGTCGCAGGGCTTGTCCTCAACGCAGCAAGGAGGCTTCCATACGCTGTCAAAGGAAGCCTCAAATGAGCCCTAGTTGTTGTCTTCTATACCACAGATCCGATGTCATGAGGAGACCTTAATGGGACCCTGGCCGCAAATCTAGGAAGATCCCTAGCCACAATAAAGTAGATATTCACACAGCTGAAGGTAGAAGGCCCTAATACACTGTCCACATTTCATGAAGAGAGCAGCGTAATCCGCAATCTTCTAAGGTCCTCATCCGCTATCATAATACCACCACAGTGAGATCTATACGTTGGCCTAATGATAGGAAATACCCAGTCACCCTTACGTTGTCCTTAACACTAAGGCTGCAGTCAAGGAGGATGCATATGCTACCTTCTTTATGCTACTTGTATACTGCCCTAAGTCACTGCAATGGAAACCTAGCAGCGATGTCAAAAGATTGTTGTTCTGCCTGGATAATGTATGGTAGTAGCTGTCTCTATTGAGGGAGAAGTTGTATGTTTGAACTTGAACTATAGCCTAGTTGCTCTGCTAGGCTGCAAGCCATAGCAAGCAACTAAGGCTGGGATATGCAATATAATAATGGAGCAGCGCAGTGCACAGTAAGTACAACAGCATAATGATGTGACAGGTGGCAACATGATGAAGGAAACATGGTGCAGTATGGTGCAGCAATGGGACAGCATAGTAATGATGGGCATATAGCAGCAACAAGAATGTATTGCAACCGCAGGATGACGAGGTACTACAGCATGCATTTAGGTGCGGCATAGTGCAATGAAGAGCTCAACATAGTGCAACATGAGGAGATGCAGTACAATGATGGGACAGTCATGATTAGTGAAGCAAGATGAGATGCAGCATAGTGATGATGGGTGCAACATGGTGCAACACAGTGAGGTGCAGCATGATGATGAGGTGCAGCACAATGATAGGTGCAGCATGGTGATGGAGTAACCTTAGGGAATCAGTTGAAGCAGCATGTCTTCAACTGAGTTCAGCTACCTCATGTATCATCTTCTTAGAGATGATCTATGCTCTTATATAGATAAGTTAAAGTGTTGACTTCTGTTGTATATGTACTATCTCTCGCTCTCTTTGTTGAACTATTGAAGAACATATACGAAGAATTGATCAAGGATTTCCCCACATTGGGGTTTGTCCCTGGCTAGCGCCACATCTTGTGTCATCATGTCTTGGCTTGTCTTCTACGACTTATTTTATGTTCTATCTACAATTTACTATTATGCTGATTTGATTGCTAATCTGGAAAAGATATTGAGCTTACTGTGAAAATTGAAATAAATTGCTCTAAGCATAGAACATAACTAAAATTAACATGGGATCAAAGCTGAGGTGAAGACAAAGCCCAAGCAACAGTGAAAGAGCAATCACCGAAGATAATTGGGAAAGGACACAAGGCTCAATGGATTCCTCATCCCTCTTCAAATTCACCAAGGGTGAAGTCGAAGTAGAGAATATTATCAAAATGGCACAGCGGAAGCTTATGATGGCCTACCTTAAGATCACTTCAATGGGAAGTCTGGATCTAAGGGTGGAAGGAAAGGCAAATGCCTTGCTTGCAATAAGTTTGGCCATTATGCGAAGGAGTGTTCGAATGGTAGGGTACAATCACTTGATGATGATAACAATCATTCCAGGGACATCTTCAATGATCGAAGGAATGACAGGTAACGCAGGTCATCAAGGAAATATACGACTCTTCAAAGAAAGCAAGGAACCCCAGGTATGAAGAATCAAATATTGTTTCTAATAAGACAAAGAAGTATTATCTTATATTGGCCCTCTCCTCCAGACTCTTTGGGAATCTAGCTTATTGATTGTAGTGCTTCAAGGCACGTCATCGGATAGAAGGGTGCTCTCTCTAATTTGGTAGAAATGGAAACAAATCATGGGATTATACTTGGAGTCAATGTCACCCATCCCAGAAAGGGTGTAGGGAATGTTACCTCTCAATTGGATGAGGGTAACTCGATTCATTTAAAAGAAGCTCTTTATGTACCTGATTACAAGAAGAACCTGGTGTCCATTTCGGTAAATAGAAGTCAAAGGTTTCAAAGTGGCATTCATCGATGGAAAGGTATGTGTTTGAAAACGAAATTTTCAAAGATGCTTTTACTCATGGGTTCAGGGTTGGAAATTTGTATCAACTTGCAAGAAGTCCATTGGGGACCATGTCAGTTGACACATCTCGTCTATAGCACCGGAGATCTGCTTATTATGAGGCCCCACCCGATGTGAGTCAAGTGATGATAAAGATGCCTGAATTCAAGAAGAGCATGAAGGTACATGTTCGAGATGTACCAAAGGAAAATCTTACAAGGGGACCATTCCCCTCATGTAGCAGGTCCACAAGTTTGGGATTCATGATCAGGAATCTCATGTACGCAGGTGGAAGAAAGCCCTTTATTGCTTAAAGCAAAACACCCTGGGCTTGATATGAGAGGATTGATAGTTTTCTAATGAAGTTGAGATTCACTAGGAGTGAAGCAGATCCAAACCTTTGCTTAAAGGTTGTGGATGATAGACCTCTTATATTGGCACCTTTTGAGGACAACCTCTTTTCGACAGGTGTTGACCGTCTCATTTGCAAGAGTAAGGGAGTTGGATTCCAGATTTGGAATGGTGCACTGCAAGCCGGTGACCACCTCAATGGAGCTTAACATTTAGAAGTTATGTATGTCGGACCTGATTTGGGAAATGCCTCTGAGTTTCATAAACTCATTCTAGCATTGATGTTCTTGGTGAACTCCCATCTGGATATATGTTTTGCAATTAGCATGTTGAGCTCATATATGGTTGAGCCTCACTGAATTGGTGCCAAGAATCATTTGAGATATCTTAAGGGCACAATCTCTCATGTATCGAGATACACTGTCGGAAATGTGAAGCTGCATGGTTATTCTGATGCTGACTAGACAGGCAGTGTGAAGGATCACAAGAGCACTTCTGGGTGTTGGTTCTCTTTGGGTTTTGCCTTGATATCCTGGATGAGCAGGAAGCAGAAGTCGATTTCTTTGAGCACCATTGAGACCAAATACATAGCTACGAGTATGACCTCGTGTGAAGCTGCCTGGTTGTGGAAGCTCTTCAATGAATTGTTTAGACACATGATGGATACCACCATGATCTTCTGTGACAACCAGAGGGGGATACGTTGATGGGGAATCCCGCATTCTATGATCGCTCAAAGCATATAGACATCAAGTACCACTTTATTTGGGATCTGGTACATTGATGAGCAAGAAGGCTCCATCACATTGGCACTAATGTGCAGGTTGCCGACATTCTGTCGAAGCCCCTAGGAAAGGTCAAATTTTTGACTTTCCAAGAACGACTAGGAGTCGTGGAGAAACTCTCTCCTAAGGATCCTATATGATATGGACATTGAGCTCTGGGAGCTCTGGGGGCTCGGGGGTACATCGTGGAGCGATGAGCAACCATAGGGTGAGTGGTCCAGCCTTCCCCTAGTGATTTTCTATATGGGCAGGATAAGTGGTTCATCCTTCTCATGTCGAGACACAATCATAGGGTGAGTGGTTCGGCCTTCCCTTAGTGATTTGTTGTGTACAGTGTGAGTGGTTCAGCCTTCCCCTGGGATGCCCCTTACGACATGTAGGCAGGATGAGTGGTTCATCCTTCTCATGTTGAGACATCCTACCCATGCAGTCTAAAACTCATGGGAAGTACCTCTCATTAGGCCAATAAGAAAAGAAATGAGGATAGGGACCATGGTAGTACCGATGGACATGGGGTGTTACTACCGTACTCCCTATGCTAGGATGATATTGATCTAGGATCAATGAAACTGACTTTGGGTCAGTAGGAGTGATTTGAGACACTCTTTTGATATTGATCTGGGATCAATGAAACTAACTTCAGGTCAGTAAGAGTGATATAACTCACTCTCTTTTGGAACTGATCTGGGATCAGTAAAAGTTGTATGACACACCCTCTTCATATGGGACTAACTTCGGGTCAGTAGAAAATGGTATGAGACATTCTCGATCAATTCTTCTTCTTCATGGTTCAGCAGAGAAGAGCAAAGCAGTGCAGGGCACTAATGGCAGAGATAGTATAGTCTGGCAGATTGATCAACTGATGGAGTTCTCCCTAGTTGAGAGGGAGTGTTAAAATTGACAACTAGGGCCAAACTCCATGTGGTTCATCTTATTTATGGCAGCTGATATTTTTCTTGGACCCCTCTCATCAAGAGGTGTAGGATTGATCTAAAGATCATCCAATTCCGATAAGTATTCATGGTGATATGAATTTATTTGTGTTATGAGACAATTCATCAAGGTCGGCCAGCAACCAAATAACCCCCACTTCTGCTCAACGTTTTAGTATAAATAGAGGTGCCTTGCAAGTCATTTGTACACACTTCACTCTTGATTTATCCCCACTTGTTTTTGGGTTTTAGTGGAAGAGAAGTCTAAGAGGAGGAAGCCCTAGACGTAGGAGGAAAGGAGACTAAACAAGGAGCCCTAGCCACAGTCTTGTCGCAGTCAAGAAGAGATCTAATAATGCCCTAGCCGCAGTCCTAAAGAAGGTGATCTAACCACCATTCAATCAAGGAGACTTACTTAGCCGCAGTTCATAATGTCTGGCCGCAGTTCAAGTTGGGAGATCTAGCACGGTGAAGCTACAGGTCTTCATGCCTTAGTCATAGGACTTGTCACCAAAGATAGAGACTCTTTCTCTGTCCTTAAAGAGGTCTCCTCAATGCAGCAAGGAGGCTTCCATAAGTTGTCAAAGGAAGCCTCAAATGAGCCCTAGCTACCATCTTCTATACCATAGATCCGTTGTCATTAGGAGACCTTAAAGGAGACCTTAGGAGACCTGAAAGTAGAAGGTCATAATACGTTGTCCACATTTCATGAAGAAAGTAGCATAATCCGCAATCTTCTAGGGTCCTCATCCGCTATCATAATATCCACCGCAGTGAGATCTATACGCTAGCCTAATGACAGGAAATACTCAGTCACCCTAACGTTGTCCTTAACAATATGGCAGCAGTCAAGGAGGATGCATATGTTGCCTTCTATATGCTACTTGTTCGCTGCCCTAAGTCATTGCAACGGAAACCTAGTAGCAATGTCAAAAGATTGTTGTTCTACCTGGATTATGTATGGTAGCAGCTGTCTCTATTGAGGGAGAAGTTGTATGTTTGAACTTGAACTATAGCCTAGCTACTCTGCTAGGCTGCAAGCCATAGCCAGCAACTAAGGTTGGTATATGCAGCATAATAATGGTGCAGCACAGTGCACAGTAAGTACAGCAGCATAATGATGTGACAGGTGGGAGCATGATGAAGGCAACATGGTGCAGTATGGTGCAACAATGGGACATCATGGTAATGATGGGCATATAGCAGCAGCAAGAATGTATCGCATTAGCAGGATGATGAGGTACTGCAGCATGCATTTGGGTGCGGCATAGTGCAATGAAGAGCTCAGCATAGTGCAGCATGAGAAGATGTAGTACAGTGATGGGTACGGTCATGATTAGTGAAGCCTGATGAGATGCAGCATAGTAATGATGGGTGCAGCACACTGAGGTGCAACATGATGATGAGGTGCAGCACAATGATAGGTGAAGCATGGTGATGGAGTCACCTTAGAGAATCGGTTGAAGCAGCACGTCTTCAACTGAGTTCAACTACCTCATGTATCATCTTCTTAGAGATGATCTATGCTCTTATATAGATAAGTCAAAGTGTTGACTTTTGTTGTATATGTACTATCTCTCTCTCTATTGAAATATTGAAGAACATATAAGAAGAATTGATCAAGGGTTTCCCCACATTAGGGTTTGTCCGTGGCTAGCGCCACATCTTGTGTCCTCTTGTCTTGGCTTGTCTTCTGCGACTTTGTTTATGTTTTATCTGCAATTTACTATTATGTTGATGTGATTGCTAATCTGGAAAAGATATTGAGCATAGAACATACCTAAAATTAACATGATCTCTGGCTAGAATTGCTGCTGAAGCATTTTGTAAAGTATTGTCCTGCTGGGAACTATTTTTTCTACTATAGTAAAAGACTTTGGGGTGCAACTCGAGGTGTTCTTGTTGCTGACCTGTGGTATGTATCGACTACGGGTTTCCTATGTGGTGTTTTATATTATTATTTTGACATAATACATAGTGTGTGCAAGTACTCAATCCTTGGTCTCCAAGTTCATAGATTGTGGGAAAGGGTTACTTTGCTTGGATTTCTAGTTTTTATATGGTGGATTGAATCTTCACTTGAGCTATAGTGAACATTAATTTTTCTGAAGCATTTTAGCCATTCTTTCAAGGAAAAAATACCATAAAAAATATTTTCTCAAAATCTATTTTAAAAAACCCATGTATATTTTGTAAATCAAATTGTAAATTATTTTTCTAGCTTGGGTTGGGGTTTTAGATTCATTTTGTATATATTTGGAGTTTGGGTGTTGTAAATTTTATTTTTGCAAGTTAAATCAAGGAGTTAAGTGGAAGAAGAGCTAGATCTCGGCCCTTGAGGGTAAGATCTAGTCTCTTGGAAATTTTTTGTAGGGTTCCCATGGAAGAATTTTCAAAAACTCAAAGAGTTGAAGCATAAACATTTTTGGACCAAGGGTTTCAAGCTTTTCAGGATTTCTAGCACCTAGTTTGCCTTCCTAGGCCTCAACGTCAGCCTTTCTTCCCTCCGTGTATTGGTTTTCAACCTTCCTAAGCCTGCGCGTGACCCTTAGGGATTGCAGCCTCCCTTCATCTCCCTCGTTGTAGGCCTAAAATGTCTCGCGGCCTCCTTTTCGACCCTCCTAGGCTTGGTGTAGGTCCTCCGTCCAGCCCTCTCCTCTTGGCTTCCTCTCCCTCCTTTGTCCCTCTTTGCTTAAGTCGCGACCCTCTAAGGGCTTGTGGCCCTTCTTTTTGTGGCCTTTAGGCCCTAGGCCATAGGCCTTTGAACTTTTTTAAGCTGCTAATCCCTCCTCATCCCCAACACTAGCCCTATTAGGCATAGAATTGGCCTCTTGTGAACATATTCTTCATCCTTGGGCCCCAATCTATCATCCTAGCCCTTTTATCCCCACAAATTTGCTTCTCTTAGCCTTGTTCTCTATTTTCTTGACCTTTTTTGCCCTAAATTGACCTCAAACGTTAATCTGAAATTTTAAAGCTAAATGCTTGGCAGTTTTACAAGCTTAAGGTCTCAAAACTCATATTTTGGAAGAGGCAATGTAATCACAACATTTCAATGATTTTCAACAGTGGGATCTTCAAGGCCTTGGGCCTAGGGTTTGACCTCTAAACACTTGTTTTACTCCAATTTTGTACAGGAGTCAAATCACTAATAACTAAGCCCTGAAATCATATTTTAATTGGTCAAAATCGATTAGAATTGGAAAATCTAAATTTTCACAAGGTTCGGCCACTTGGGCATCTCTAATTTGACCTAGATCTAACATTTTCGCTTTGCTGAAATTTACTGCATAACTGTGAAATTCAAGTCTGAAATATTTTTAAAACATACACTTGATAACGATAAAAAAATTTGAATTTTCAGTTTCCAGTAAAAACTTATTATGTTTAGACATTTTGGGCATCATGTTTAGTATTTTTGGATTGTTGATCTATCATTAACTTACTGTTGTAATAAATTTATCAATTCTGAAATTTCTGAATCACAGTCCTTAAAAACCCTAAAAATTAAGATTTTCAAGTTCTAGTGCATTTTTGCTATTTCTAGGAATATTGGACATGTATTTTTAGCATCTTTAGCTTGTTGATCTGTGATTGTTCACTGCTGTAATTTTAAAATCAGAGCTAAAATATCACTGAATGTACTGTCATAAAGTGTGCTAAGGAAGCTAATTTACATTAGAGATTTTATGTTTTATGTGTTAGGCAAGTTTCATCATTTGAAGTGGTTCATGCATTGCTCTCATAACATTGATAAACTTTGAATTTTATCAAGTATTATTGCTGATATAAACTATCATAAATCTGAATGTGACTTATCTCATCTTAACCCTAAAGGTTGTCTATCTTTGCACTAAAAATCTGACATTGATCTTGTTCATTGGCATAATACTTTGTGTTAACAACCATTGGTGGATAAATTAGTTACTTGGTATCTTGTGGGGTATTGTTGAAGTTTACACTTGTATCTATTAACACATATCTTGTTTAAGATTGTATCACGACATTATTAAGTACTCTTGCCTTAAGAAAAATTCTCAATAAGTACTTAAATAACTTAAGCAATCTTAACTCAATATTATTTCACCCATAATTTATTGCATAAGCATATTAGATTTAGATTGTATTAATAACATATGTCCTAGCATAAGCTAGGTTGATAGAGAGATAGGACAATCCTTCTTATCTAGCTTGAGGGGCCTCGACAAATCTTCGGTTGTAAATACAATGACTTTGCAATTGTCAAAGCCACAGTCACTGCAGCGTAGGAGGCATCGGGTGATAGGAGCCTAATAGAAGGTATTGTTAATCAAATGTTAGCCCGCTTCTTGTTAGCCTCCTTTCCACAACCTACCTTGGAGCCCAACCTCAAAATAGTTAAGGGAAGGTTATGTTGATTTGTGGCAGCATCGAATGTATTCTAGCCATGAAAATTGGTGGAGAGGCTAAAGTGAATGAGATCTCCAAGACCCAGAAATGGTTTCGGGAAATTCCACCCAATGAGAGAGATATTAAAATAATTAATATTTTTAATGGGGTTCCTAAGTCAAAACTTAGGAAAATTAAAATATTAATGGGTATTAATATAACACTGGGTGAGAATGTTCTAAATGACATGGATCGAGCCAAATCTAATCTTAGTTGTTGATTAGAGACTTAATCTCGGTCGTTGAAGACTCAACAGAAAAAGTATAATAGGAGGCTTGAGGGTCAGTTGGAGATACAACAAGATTGATAAGTCAATTCGATTTTCTGGAGTGGGCATTACTAAGAAAATTTGAACAAGTAATCTATTGCAGTGAGGGGCAGTGAGTACATAGCAGAGAGGCAGAGATAGTGCTTGAGGGTCAGCACAGTGACCAGAGAGGTTGACGCAGAGGCAGCGGGAGCCACGCAGAGGTAACTAGAGACTGCGCAGAGGTTGGGGGGCCTGTGTGGGTGATGCAGAAGGTTGGAGAGCTGACACAAAGAGGCAGAAGGCCAGAGAGCTAACGCAGAGAGGCAAAAGGCTAACGCAAAGGGTTCGAGAGCTACACAGAGGCTAGTAGGGCTGATGCAAAGCCTTGGAGAAGCGTCGAAAGGATTTTGGTAGGGCAAACTTGCTGAATATCTGTCTTCGAGAAGAGGTATTACTGTCATGTAAAAATCTTTGTTGGGTAAGCCAGTTTGCCACCCTAGTTGTACTCAAGAAATCTGCATAATAATAAAACCCTCAGAACTGTTGCATCGATTTTCCCGCATTGGGTTTTTCCGAGGATGATTGTCCAAAAATAACGGTGTCCCTTGTGTGTTTGTCTAGTATTTCAATTGTTGATATGTATATGAATTAAGGCTGCATTTGTGTTTATTTTTAGTATTTATATGTATAAATAACTTGTTAATAGAATAAACAAGTAGGTGAAATAAGCTAGATAATGCAATAGGGATTTCTGATGTGTTAGATTCAGAAATCTCATCATGGTATTAAAGCATTTTAGATCACAGGAGGACTGAAGGCACCAGCGTAATTAGAAGTATTTGCACCAGTAGCAGCTGTCTCGAGAGACAGAGCTGTTCCTAAGTAGCAAAACAGCAGAGAAAGAGTGACGCAGAGGGCATGTGTCATCATTTCGAGCCAAAGAGAGGGCCAGCGCAGAGGCAGAAGAGGCTCATGAAGAACCGCATCATCCTACTCAGTCAGGTAGGCTTGACGCAATTGGCTAGAGGAGTGATTCAACCTTTGCCAGGATTGCGCAGAGCTGGAAGGCTCAATTTCTTCAGTTGTCGGGGCCTAAGGAGTTGTGCGCAGATTCTGGACTGGGAAGCTGGTGGGGTGTTGTTTCTGTCGAAGCATAGCAGACCATAACAGGACAGAACCAAGGTAGAGGTAGTCGCTACCTTGACGGATTTCTAGCCAAGAAATCCAGATCCGAGTTGCAGTTGCAAAGAGGATCAGAGAGGAGCAGATCGATAGTTGGTAGGAAGATTTACAAAAGGGAAATCAAGACTTAGAGGGAGCCTAGGAGAGAACTTCCAGGAGCGAAGTCAAGACTTAGAGGGAGTCCAAAAGAAGAGCAGAGATGGCAGTGAACGGACTAAGGGATCAGGACAGGTTGGACGGGGCTTCCTACTTTGTCATCTGGAAGGCCAAGATCCTATCAGTGTTGGATAGACATCATATCAAGGGCTTAGCTGTGAGAACTGTGGCTATCCCAGTTGACCCAACTGATAATGAGAAGTATGAGGATGCAATGGCAAGGGAAAAGTGCACAATCCTTGATGGGATCAAGGATCATGTTGTACTGCATATTTCCGAAAAGAACACGGCAAAGGAGATGTGGGATACATTAACGACATTGTATCAAGGCACTTCTGTATAGCGGAAGATGCTATTAGAGAATCAACTGTGGTCGTATTAGATGCAAAAGGGGGAGCAGATAGATCTATACCTCCTCAAATTGTGGGAGATTCAGGACCAACTTACTTCCATAGGGGCCACGTCAGATCAGGAGTTTATGGTGAGAACCGCCCTGAATGCAATTTTCGATGAGTGGGAGACATTTGTCCAAGGCATTTCGGGTAGAGCTACTCTTCCAGGATGGGAAGAGATGTTGACAACTCTTCAACAAGAAGAGACCAAACGGCTGACCAAGGCAGGAAGTAGCAGTAAGAGAGGTCAAATAACGAAAGAGGAGGAGGATGCAACTCTAGCATCTCTGAGATAGCAGGGGAAGAGGAAGAAGAAGGATATCTCCAAGGTGAAGTGCTTCCATTGTGGGGAGTTGGGTCATTATACAACCCAGTGTCCCAGGAAGAAGAATAAGGGAGAGGCTTCCGACTCCAAGGCAACTTCGGCTATGGTGGAAAAAGAAGTCGAGACTGATGACGACTGTGTCATGAGTGCTCATCCACCTCTAAAGAAGACGTGGGGTGACATCGAGTTGTAGCCAGGAGGACTACAGAAGATGAGGGGTAGGATACTTGAAGTACCCAAACTCTTGGATCATATCCGGCTATGGGAGCCCCGAATGACAGTAGCAGGATGATGGATATCTGTAGAAGCAAGATGCAATGAAGCGACAAGGCAGTGCTAGAGTGCATAGGTCTGTAGCAGCGCAGAGGTGGTTGCAGTAGTGCATGAGGCACAGAGATGGTTGCAGCACCACAAAGGTAGCAGAGAGAGCACAAGATAGCAGCAGAGTTAGCTTCAGCATCAGGAGGCTTCTAGACTGACAAGGATGTCAGTATTTGGGTAGATCAGTTGCTTACTTCTCGATAACTAAGTTGCAATGCACCAATTAGCAGTGGTAATGTTATGGGCAACATGGGCAGCATTTGAGAGAGAGTTGCAGTGCAGATGTAGTGTTGGGAGGAAGGACCAGCAGCATCACGGATGTAGAGGAAGCTGCAGTACAGATATAGCAATGGCAGTGATAGAGCCATGGGCAGTAGTACAGTAAGTAGCAATGCAGAGGATGTTAGGCAGCAAGCCAAGCATCAACACAAGTACTGGTGCGGAAGAATCTGTGTGATGTTCAGTGGTGGAGCATTACAAGAGCACATTCCTCGCTAAGAGGGAGTGTTGATTTGTGGTAGCATCGGATGTGCCCTAGCCATTAAAATTGGTGGAGAGTCTAAAGCACATGAGATCTCCAACACCTAGAAATGGTTTGGAGAAATTCCACTCAGTTAGAGAGATATTAAAATAATTATTATTTTTAATGGGGTTCCAAAGTCTAAACTTAGGAAAATTAAAATATTAATGGGTATTAATATAAAACTAGGTGAGAATGTTCTAAATGACATGGACCAAGCCAACTTTTATCTTAGTCGTTGATTAGAGACTTAATTTCGATCACTGAAGACTCAACAAGGCAAGTATAAGAGGAGGCTTGATGGTCAGTTGGAGATGCACTAACATTGATGAGTCAATTCAATTTTCTGAAGTGGGGTTTGCTAAAAAAATTCGAACAAGTGATATGTTGCAGTGAGGGGCAACGAATACATAGCAGAGAGGCAGAGATGGTGCTTGAGGGTCAGCGCAATGACCAAAGAGGTTGACGCAGAGGCAACAAGAGCCGTGCAGAGGCAGCAAGAGACTGCTTAGAGGTTGAGGGGCTTGCATGGGTGACGCAGAAGGCCAGAGAGCTGACATAGAGAGGCAGAGGGCTGATGCAGAGGGTTATAGAGCTACGCAGAGGCTAGCAGGGCTGACGCGGAGCCTTGGAAAAGCGCCAAAAGGATTGTCATGGCGCAGACTTGTTGAAAATCTGTCTCCGAGAAGAGGTATTACTGCCATGTAAAAATCTTTGTTGGGTGAGCCAGTTTGGCACCCTAGTTGTACTCAAGAAATCTACATAATAATAAAACCCTCGGAACCGTTGCACCGGTTTTCTCGCATTGGGTGTTTACAGGGACGATTGTCCAAAAATAACGATGTCCCTTGTGTGTTTGTCTAGTATTTCAGTCGTTGATCTGTATATGAGTTAAGGCCGCATTTGTATTTATTTTTAGTAGTTATATGTATAAATAACTTGTTAATGGAATAAACAAGTAGGTGAAATAAACCAGATAATGCAGTAGGGATTTCTTATGTGTTAGATTCAGAAATTTCAACAGGTTACACTTAGACTAAGCATTTAACTAAAATTTACCAAGATCATTGTATCTCACATATGTTCTAGGATTTTCATATCATATAGGTTAGTCAACCATTCAAGCAGCGGATGTCCATCCAATCATTTGGTTTCAATTTATAAGAAACAAGAATCTGTGACTCCATTAAGGCACTGATCTCATAATAGAAAATCTAATTTAATCAATAATCTTGCTTAATTTCAACCAAGTGGCTAGGTCACTCATCTGTGTCTTATTTTCCTTCATCTCATTCCATAGGGACTACCCCCCATAGCTTGCTCTTGGGAGACATCTAGAACAAAATGGGTAGGGATTAGTGTCACAACCCCCGTGCTGAGCATTGTCGCAATGTCTGTACAATCCAAGCAACAACAAGGCCCTCTTTCTCCTTTGCTTAGGCTGCTTCTTTCTCCTTACTAGTTTGGCTTCCAATCTTGATCCTTTTAACACCAAAACTTCGGCTCCTTTAGATGATTGCAATTCAGTCTTGTAGCTACAAATTGTACCCTAATTTCTTCGCACGTGTCGGATATAGTGACCCAAAAATCAGACTTCAAAACTTTGGTTTTCCATTTTTTTGTTCTCCTCCTTCTTCGCTAGCTTTAGGCTTCTTATCTTATATCTCCATTGAGCTTGATTGATGCTTCACAAATGAGGTCGAGTATCTTCTATATATATAGTTTCAAGGAGTACAAATTGTCATCATGAGGTTGAATTGTTCTCTTGCAGGCCGACTTGGTCTTGGAGGGACTTTTGACACAATTTGATTTAAATAAATTCCTGACTTGATACAAAATGCACAATGGGTCTATTACGCATGACAATGACTCTTTTGACTCTATGACAAAAACTAGAAGCACACAATGGATGCTTTGACCTAAAACAAATTGACCTTGAGCATGAAACCCATCCTATAAAATAACAATAAAAAAAATTCTTTCTCTTTTACTTCAAATACATAAAATCAAGAATACATAGAATATTATGAAGGCCAAACCTAGTTACAAATTTCAATAAGAACAAACAGGTATTCTATTTTCTATTGAAAAGAAGTCAAATATTTGAGTGAATATGCATCAAATATGTAGTTTCAGAGATTGGGTATTGCCACTTCATGAACTAGATAAATGCATGTTCACTACTGAAGTTGCTCACACGCTGATGAACTAATCACTAAAGAAGAGAAATGGGCATTCTGCGATTAGTTTTATTTATAATATATGGATTTGTGAAGAGAAATGGAGAGGCAACAAGGTGGAGGAAGACCACAAATACAGTACAAAAGCCAGAGTCCAGACTGTCAAGCAGAAATGCTAAAGCTGGGATGTCATAGACACTGTTAAATGTCGATAGAAAAGGATAAAAGTGAAATGAAGAAGAAGGCCTTGCAACTCCAAAATTTTCGACTTAATGTGGAATGCACAAGTATATTTGCACTGTTATGAATGCATCTAATAAATTTTATAAATGCTTCAGAAAACAGCCAAGACATCGTGTAAAATTAATAGCTCTGATTTGAAAATATTACTCACCCCCATTGCGTGACAGAGATTTTACTTGATGGAGCTTATCCTCAGGCTTAAGACCAGAATAGACCTCATCAATACCAACAGCCTTAGCAACCCGTGATGCACTTGATGCATGATCGCCCGTCAACATCATCAAACGAAGGCCAGCTTTATTTTTTAATGTGGACACGACATCTGTAGCTCCAGGTCGAATTTTATCCTCAAAGTGAAAAAGAGTGACCTGGTTAATAATCACTTTCAACATGGATTATTATATATGGTATGGAAAAATCCCATAAACCGTCCTCTTTAAACATTAAATAAGAAGCAAGTCTCCTAGAAATGTTTAACATTGTGTATAGAATAGTGTCAATAGACATAAAATCATTAACCATACAATATTCATTTTTCAAGTCACCCCATTCTTCATCATGATTCTAATGTATACGTCCTAACAGTATATGTGTGTGTGTTCTGTTCTGTAAGTTGAAGCAGATAGCCTTTTTAATCTTCTATATCCGAAGGTCAGTTATGCAAATGTATATAAATTTATTTTATGATAATGGGTGAAGTATTGGTGAATTTTGGTGCTGAAACATACAACTGCCAGTAAGTAACAAAGTGCAGAAAGGGGTGAGGTTTCTGATATTCATATCTAACTTCCAGGAATTGACAAATAAGGTCATCCATATCAAAATCATATATCTATGAACAACAAAGGCAAGTCTTGGCAGCAGATCAATTTTAATTTGTACCATAACAGAGTGAATAATTGCTATAGTGTTGGTTATGCAGGGCTAAATAGAATTTCATCCCTTTTCTACAAAAGTACCATGCAATGGAAATGTTACCCACCAAAAGTGGGTACCCCTAAGAGAGCATTTCTCCTAATCATCTTCTTCCAGCTGGCAGCCAGCAGCTCTGACCGTCACTTTGTAGCCAATGTGATGTGCCACATTATCTCTGCCACCTGCATCAGTTATATGTTTTCTCACCCATTTGTCAAGAACACATGTTAGAAAGTGGGCAATCTGACCCAAAAGGTATGTTATTCATCGTGCAATCCTGTGCTTATGGTTGTTTTTCATTTGGGCATTTTGGTATGGATTATTGGGTGAATTGGGAGAAGGAACGGTTTCGAACGTGCTTTTGTTCCCTCACCTTAAATGGGGGGTTAATCCTCAATCTTAATCCCATAGGATCTCCCCTATTGGCCTCTGGCTTTAGGAAAGGCACTACTTGGCAAACCCTGATTTTGGTAGTGTGGTCCTGCTTTCTCATTCCATATTTATCACTTCCCACAGCACATTATGAGCCCTATTCACTATTCCCCTGTCTGGGTCTATAGGGCACTAGCTCATCCCCTCCCATTGTCCACATATTTGGGTCAGGCCTGGAAATGTTGCCACAGAGGTTGATGTTGTTAAATGAAAGTTAAAAAGCATATCATGGCCACAAGCAAAAGACAAAAGAAAAAAGAAAATCATAAAATGCAAAAGATGGTCGGGACACTAAAAATAGCATGTGGGCAAAAGCCAAACATGAGCTCTACCCCTTTTCATTATGGCCATCATTTGGTTCCTAAAGCCAATGATTGCCCCATCACATCATATAAGGAACCCATGCACATCCCAACACCTGGTGGGAGATGAACTACCCCACCTTTAAGGTGTGATAACTGTTAGAGCTTCAAACAGTAATACCAAAAAAAATCAAGAAAAGGCAAAAGGTGAATAAAGAGGGGTGGAAAAACTAAGGTTGGGGTAACTCATGCATCCACGATTGCTCCCTCCTCACATTTGTACACCCAATATGTGGACTTCCTCATTATTGCTACCCCCTTGCCCATGGCATTTGACCCTGAGACTCTTGTATCCCCATTTTGTTCCATCATTATTCACATGCCACCTATTGATTGAAGGATGTACTAGGGACATGTCTTTCCCCTTACGGGTTGGGAACACTTAGGGTCATTTATTAGCCACTCCTACCTAGGGAGGTAACACTATTATGTGATCAAAGCCCCAAATTTGGAAGAGAAGCCCTGTATGAATTCTCAATGTGCCCATGATTAACAAGCTTGGTCTACTTAGATGTGCTAATGATTAATTGTATCTAATGGTGAAGATGCAGCACCAGGCATTGTGTGTGATTGGCAAGTGGTTTTCATCATGGGATGGGCAACTTAACTGGGGCACACGTCTACTAGAGGAGAATTAGTGACACCCTACAGGTGAAGTGTTGAGAACCATGGGACTCCTATCACTTGCAAAGCATCATTCCATTCCATGGGCACCTACAAACATCCTACCAGTTTGTGGTTTGGCCCACATTATTCATGAGATGATGCACTTGGACTAGCGTGCCCCCAACCAGCATAGCGATATTTATGGGTTTCAATAGTGAATCTGAGACCCAAATGAGGTTTGTATCACCCCTTGAGACATGGGAGGGCTAGCACCATCTTCTGAGCCCTCCACATTGGAGCAGAACCAACCTATTCTATCACCAAGAGACCCATGCGACCGATTTTGTACCCCAAACACAAAACAGGGGTCGACAAGATCATTTGCATGGAGATTTAGGGGCCAACTTTTAGATCTGAATTTTTGAAGCCCTCTACACTCGACTTGGCACTGGAGGAACCCAACACATGCCCTAGAAGGGCCTATGGATGCATGATGTCAACAAAATAACTATGCAAACCCTCAAGATAAGCCTCAAGTTGAAGCTAGAGTAGGGTTAGGGTTTCCAATGCACAAATTTGTCCAAAGAAAGATGACATCAAACCTAGCAACTTGCCTTGAGAGGCTAAGCAAGATAGAAAAACATGAAAATATTTGGTTTTTCATTGTTTTGATCAACACAAAGTTTGCCAATGCCTAATCCTACTTAGGTGATGGAGTCTTTAGGGCATTTTCAAGACATAAGGGTCAAATGTTTGGAGTAAGAGGGGAAAGCTTCTATTTCCACTTAAATAAACCCTAACTATCTTTTATGTGAAGGGATAAATTAAGGAGCAAATGCACACTAGGAGTTATCCTATGGGTTTTGTTAACCACCAAAAGTGGGTAACCTCATAGGAGAATTTTTCTCCTAGACATACCTTCAGTCGGCAGACAAGAGCCCTTGACAATCACCAATGTAGCCGATGTATTATGTCATTTGATCTTTGCTCCCTGAATCAGTCATATGTCCCCTCACCCATTTGTCACGAGCATATATTCGAAGGTGGGCAATACAACTCGGAACGTATGTTTTTCATTGTCCAATCAAGTGCTTATGCTTGCTTTTCATCGAGCATTTTGAGCATGGATTATTGGGTGACTTGGAAAAAAGAAGGTCCTTGACTGAGGTCTTGTTCCCTCACCTAGTTCCGTCGGATCTCCCTTATTGGCCTATAGCTTTAGGAAGGGCACTACTTGGGAAAGCTCGATTTTGGTAGCACAGTCCCATTTTCCTGTTCTACATTCTTCACTCCCCTCCATGCATTACAAGCCCTATTTCATCATCTTCCCTCCCCTTGTCTACAAGTTTGTATTGCACTTGGAAACGTTGCCCCAGAGGTTGATGCAGCTAAAAGATAGTTAGAAGCATATGATGGCCACAAGCAAGAAACAAAAGAAAAGAATTTAATAAAATGCAAAGGATGGCCGAGACATTTAAATAGTACATGGGCAAATGCCAAACATGAGCTCTACCCTTATAGTTATGGCCATCACCCTGGTTCCTAGGGCTAATGAGTGCCCCACATCACTAAGGAACCCATGTACGTTCCAACCCCTAGTGTGTGATGGACTACCCCACCTTAAGGCGGTAATAATTGCTTACATCATACACAACATGCTCTCATTTTTTGGAGCCCTGAGCAGTAATACAAAGAAAAATAAAAAGAAAAGGCAAAAGGAAAATGAAGAAGGTTGGAAAAACAAAGGTCGGAGTAACTCATGTATCCACAATTGCTCCCTTCTACATCTTTATGTCCAATATGTGGACATTCCTCATCATTGCCACCATTGAACCCATGGCATTTGGCCTTGAGACACCTGTGTCCCCATCCATCTCACCATTATTCACATGACCCCTATCAATTCATGTACCTTAGACCTATCTTTCCCCTTAGGGACTGGGAACACCTAATAGGGTTGTTTATTAACCACTCCTACCTGTTGAGAAATCCAAGGAGGTGGCAATTAGTTAATTTCTCTTATTATGACAATATCTTGTGATGTTTTCGTTATTATTATGTGTTCTTTCAATTTATATTTTCTTATCATCAAGACTAATGCCAGACAACAAATAGAAGAGAACGCAAGATGTAGGCACACTGCAAGGGCAAAACCCCACTCTTAGGGGAACACCCGATCAAAATTCTTCATTCAGTAGATTCAAGATGATACTGTTAATCAAGGTTGTCATTGAGGTCAATATGGCCTTGTTGATGGTTAAACCTTGGAAGCCATAGTCTAATCGAGCGTTGCTTGTTGATGAAACCTACCCTAGAAGCAAACCCTAACCCTAGATGTTGTACAAACCCTAAGTAAGCAAACCCTAGATCCTAAATACATGAGCAAACATGTTGCCCTATCTTTTATGAAACCCTAAAAGAAAAAGAAAAAACCATTTGCCCTAATTTTTATGGAACCCTAACCCTAGACTATGAAACCCTAACCCTAATCCTTTAAAGACATAAACCCTAACCCTAATTCCTAAATCCTAACCCTAAAGCCTATAACAAATCTATCAATTTAATAAAACCTTACTTTTTAAAATAAAGTTAATATTAAAGTTTTAACTTTATATTATAGTAAAGTTAAAAACTTTAATTTTAATATAAAGTTAAAATTAACTTTATGTTCAAATTTACATGCCAAATTAAAATTAATTAACATGACCCATTTTTGGATGGTTGCACTAATTTGCAAGTGGGCTGCATTATAAATTATATTTATAAAAAGACTTGCCCCTTCAATTTCATGTCGGCTCATTTAGACGGTGACTAAAGCTCTAAATAAGTCACGTCCCCTCTCATTTGAGTATCTTCTAAAGCTCGAATCTTGGATATAACACTATAAAGGAGCCCAGACCAGAGAACAAGACGCAGAGAAGACTAGAGAACTACCGCAGAGGAGAAACAGATTTGCAAAGCGAGGGTCACATTATCGTAGTTCACATCTCGTGAACCCTTGAAGGATACGAAAATAAGTGGGAATCTGTGGTGGATATCATGACATTTTTTATCGTGTGGAATCTGCGGCCCTGTAGAAGCTTCGATCACAGAGTCCTTAATAACCATTTGCAGATTTACAAATTTAATATTGCAGTCTCAAACCAAGCATTTTGACATATTATTCTGTGATTGGGATTGCTCAAATAGCGCTCGGATCTGTGCACATACCTTTGGATCAGTGTATCGGATAGCACCACACAACATAGAATCCGGACCTGTGACAAATTCTTTGACTCGGATTTGTGAACAGAATTCAGACTTGTATTGCTCTTGTGCCTCAGTTTTATGGGAGAATAGCAGACCTTGTTTGATCAACTTGTTTTATAACTCAGATCTGCAAGATTATGGACAAAGAGACAGACTTCAAACCTCAGATCCGTGGTGGACAGACCTTAGGCTCATCAGTTGAAGACTCAGATCACTAGTTGAAGGCTTGTCATCTGGAAGCTGCTCAGACTTGTGTGAAGGCCTAGACAGTGTCATTTCAGACTCAAATTGATAACAACATGTTGTAGTTCGGACTAGTATACCTTAAGATTGTCTCCTGTGGCAAGAGGACTTGGTACAAACCTCGAACTAGTATATGAAGGCTCAGGTGTTCATGGAGGCTCAGATTTAGGAGCTCAGGAAGCGTAGACCTGGTATGTCCTGTGCAGGCATAGGTTGGTGATAACATGATAAGTCTAGGAACAGTCACCTGAAGTAAAGCTTGGATTGTTGACCTATGTGTGGATAAACTGCCTGTCGAAAACGAAAGTTATAGTTCAGTGAGTGCAGTTTGTGGACAGTCCTCTTTCAGTTGTATATTCCACCTTGCACCTGAAGCTTGTGTGCATCTGTGTGTGGAGAAGTCTAATAAAAGTGTCGAGTTTTGGTTTGGCTTAAAGAATTAAGGACTTGTGAAGAGAAAGGAGGCTTTGAGCATTGTGATGTTCTACTTATTGTTGTAGTGATTGCAATCTTGTATTAAAGCATAATTGAAGGACACTTTCAAGTTTTGACAGACTGTTGAAGAACACTCTAAGAGTAGTGTGCAAGCATTCCTTGGAGAAGCCTTCATTGTCTTGGATAGTTCTTGGGGAAACTTATTAAAGACATCGTGAGGTGATTTGGAGACTTTGTTTAAGTACAATGAAGTGCAGTGGCGATACCTTCTAATTGACAAAGTTGTCATTGATGATGTTAAGTGGAGACTAAGTGTAGCCGAAGATTGACAGGGCTCTATGAAGAAAACTTTCAGAGCTGTGAAGAAGAACCAAACATATCTTGACAAAGCAAAGCTAAAGGATTGGTGTCCTTGGAGTTGGTGCTCCAAAAATCAAGGTTGGTGCCTTAGATAAGATAGGGTTGGAGCCCTAGAGGATAGGAGTCCTCAAGAAACCAAATCGGAGCCTGTACGAGAGAAGGGTTGGTGCCCTAGAAGTTGGGGCCTCTAAATGCAAGGTTGGTGCCTTGAGAAAATCGGGTCAGTGCCCTAAAGGTCAGAGCCTCACAAAAGACCAAGTTGGTGCTTGGCAACAGGTTGGAGCCTGGGAGATTGAAGATCGGTGTCTTCATCAAGGGTTGGAGCCCTATATACATTGTACTTGATTCATTGTAAAGATTATATTAATAAAAGCATGTATTCCTATTGTTCATTTTGTGTTCTAAATATAAGTGATCTAACTGGTAAAAGTAACAATTGAAAAGAAAAACTGATTCACCCCCCTCTTAATATTTCCAACAAATACGACCAAGACCGTAACTAGACTAGACACTCCTTCCATCAAGCCATCTTTCACTGTGTTTGCATTGAGTTTGTCACTGACTTGCACCGAGATCTCATCATAGTCATGGCACTGAGATCTCCTTACTGTATTACCACCGAGACTTTATTAGAGTCATGGCACTGAGATCTCACCTCTAAATTCTGTTGTAACACCGAGTCAAGTCCTTGTCACTGTAGAGGCATCAACATTATTATTACACAGAAATTGTGATCTCGTGATAGCTCTGAAACTAATGTGTCACTGAATCCTTCACTGTGGTGTATTAACGAAAGTTTGTGGTCACTATAATGCGAAATCATCTCTGTGATAACCGAAAATTGTTCATTGTAATATCTCTGAAGTGTACAGCATTGAGACTGTATTACTGAATTCAACTGAACTTGCATCTTTGTAATTAGCATGAAACTATGTACTTCTACAACGGCACCGAAACTGTGATATGATCCGAACTTATTTCAGAGAGATATCCGAACTTCTATGTTGTCATTTGAGCGAAAATCACCCTTTATATAGTTGTTTCCCCTTGAATTTAGACCGACATGACCATATGAAGAGATGTGTCCATAGGCCGACATGTATTCTTTGATGGAAGCTAACTTGGTGGAGACTTATCTGAGGCCGACTTGAAGTCCTTTTGCTAAAGAGAGTGAGTTGAAGATATTGTTGAAGAGGATGACTTGATGGAGGAGTCTTTGACCAAACAATAAATGAATTTCACAACAACCTAAAGTCTACAATGGAGGCTTGATCTAAAATTGACCCAAGCATGAAACCCATGCTTTAACAAGTCAAATAAAATAATAAGAAAATTAATTTTCACTTTCTTTTGACAAAAATATTACATTTGACTCAAGTACAATAATGAAGACCGAACCTAGTTACATTTTCAACACTATCTAGGGTCGTAACACTACTTCGAGCTCAAAGCCCCAAATTTGGAAGGGAAACCCCAAATGAAGTCTCGTCGTGCCTTGATAAACAAGCTTGTTTCACTTAGATGCACTAATGAATCATCACACTTGAAGGTGAGGAGGCGCATTGGACATTATATGTAATTGGCAGGTGGTTTCATCATAGATTGGGCAACTTAATTCGGGCCCATGTCCACTAGAGGATCATATTGACATCCCCAGGGGAAGCGTTGAGAGCCATGGGACTCCCACATGTGCAGAGCAACATTTCACATCATGGACACCCGCAACACCTTCAACAATTTGTTTATTGCCCCACATCATTGACGAGATGATGCGCCAAGCTAATGTACCATATAGAGTGGCAGCAAATTTGAGGCCCAAAGGAGGTTTGTCTCACCCTTGAGACATGGGAAGGTAGGCACCATCATTAGAGCCCTCATTCAGAGTATTATACGACCTATTCTATCATCAGGAGACCCATGAGACTAGCATTTGTGCCCCAAAACCCACTTTGGGGACCCACATGATGACTTGCATGGAGAACTGGGGGCCATCCCCTAATTCATACTTTATGGAGCCCTCTCTCACATCTTGGTACCTAGAGGACTCAATGTGGCCCTCCAATGGCCCTACATCAGAATGACATCACCAACACAGCTAGCAATTGGATGGCTAATTCATAATTTATAAAAGCTACATGGTCAGTGTTGATTTTTGGTAGCATCGGATGTACTCTAGCCATGAAAATTGGTGGAGAGGCTAAGGCACATGAGATCTCCAAGACCCAAAAATCGTTTAGGGAAATTCCACCCGGATGGAGAGATATTAGAATAATTAATATTTTTAAAGAGACCCTAAGTCTAAACTAAGGAAAATTAAAATATTAATGTGTATTAATATAATATCGGTGAGAAAGTTCTAAATAATGAGGATCAAACCAGATCTAATCTTAGTCGTTGATTAGGGACTTAATCTCGGTTGTTGATTCGTCAACAGGAAAAGTATAAGAGGAGGCTTGAGGATCAATTGGAGACACACCAAGATACCAAGAGAGATCAGTCAGTTCGATTTTCTGGGGCAAGGTTTGTTGAGAAAATCGAGCAAGTGATCTGTTGCAGTGAGGGGCAGTTCGGTAGGAGGCCGAGAATACATAGCAAAGAGGCAATGAAAGTGTCGGTTAGACATCGCAGAGCCAAGCAGTGCTAACGTAGAGGAAACCAGGACTGACGCAGAGGCTAAGGAGGCCAACGCAAAAGACGTAGAAGGCCATAAAGCTGACGCAGGCAGCGCAAAGGGCTACAGGGTTAATGTTGGGGTGAAGAGGCTGCGCTGAGGAACTTTTGTGGGGTAGACTGGGCGCTGATTAGCTGACACAGAGCCATAGGAGGGTGATGCAGTCCCTAGAGGGGGACGCAGTTCCAGAAGATAGCTTGGAGCAGCTTTTGCTAACTAACTAAGGAACAATTCAAGTTACTATGGGGCCAATCATCCAGTTGTTGATTAGCCGAAATATCTGTCTCCAGAGAAAGGTACTACTGCCGAGGAAAATCTCTTAAGACTGAGCCGTTTCTAGCACCCTAGTTCTATTCAAAAATCTGCGTAATAATAAAACCCTCATATCTGCTACACCGGTTTTCCGAATTTGGTTTTTCTGGAGACGATTGTCCAAAATTAACAATGTCCCTTGTGTTGTCTCAATTTATTTCAGTTGTTGATCCGTATGTTTGTGAAGGCTGCAATTGTGTTTATTTCAACGTTTATATTATTAAATAACTTGTTAATGTAAATAACAAGTAGCAAATAATAAACCAGATATTGCAGCAGGGGTTTCTGATGTATTAGCTTAAGAAATTTTCACATGATATCAAAGTGATTGCAGATCAAGGAGGACAGAAGACACCAACAGGAGAAATCTGAGGATTTGCAATAGTGAAGCAGTTGTCCCGAGAGACAACTTTGTTCCAAAGATGAAGAGGCAAGAGGAGGAGTGACGCAGTGCTAAGAGGGTGACATAGAGGCTCACGCAGAGCTTGCGTCAGCATTCTGAGCTAGGAGGAAAGCCAACGCAGAGGTAGAGGAGGGGCAGATCAGGCCTACGCAGTGCCCAGTCATCTTTCTCAGTCAGGAAGGATTGACGCTGAGGCCAAGAGGAGCTAATCCAACTCTCACTGTGATTGCGCAAAGCCAAAAGGGCTCAGATTCTTCAGTTGTCGGGGCTAAGGGAGTTGTGCAGAGTGTGATTTGAGGAGTTGGTGGGACGTTGTTTCTGTTTGAGCAGAACAATGTTTAAGGAGACGGAACCAAGGTAGACGGAAGCACTACCTCGACAGATTTCTAGCCAAGAAATCCATATCCAAGTTGCAACAGCATAAGGGGATTGGAGAGGAGTGATTCGATAGTTGGCCAATTTCCAAGAGGGAAGTCAAGACTCAGAGGGAGTCTAGGAGAGGAGCAAAGATAGCAGTGAACGGATTGAGGGATCAGGACAGACTGGACAGGGATTTTAATTTTGTCATTTGGAAAGCCAGGATCCTGGCAATACTGGATAAACATCGCATCAAGGACTATGCATTGAAAACCGTAGTTGTCCCAGTGGACCGGAATGCTAATGAGAAGTATGAGGAGGCCGAGACGAAGACAAAATGCATGATCCTAGACAGGGTCAAAGATCATGTCATACCACATATTGCTAACAAAAACACAACAAGGGAGAAATGTTCCACGAAGCGAAGATAAAACGGGGAGGTTTTTTGGAAGCGGGGACGTGGAAGCGTCAGTTTCCAAAAATCTAGGAAGCAAAGCGTCTGCTATATATATAACAAAAATTATATTTTTTGCATTTATACTCAAAACAAACATCCCAAATACCAAATTAGTTGTAAAAGACTTGAAAACATGCATATTTTTGCATAAATCAAGATAGATATACCATCCATTGTACATTAATGATTAATTATTCGAGCATCAACCTTTTAGATGCATCAACCATCTAGAATCTAGATTCTTCTCCTCTTGTCTAGCCTTTGCCTCTACCTCGATTGTCTAGGGATATTAGTTAACATTGTCCAACTTTGATCAAACTACCTAATCCAAGACTTAAAATATGGTAGGAAAAGCTTAACATGCTTGATCGATGATTTTGAGTTGCTTGAAAAGTAATTTTTTGCTAAGGGCGTGACAAAGGAGTTCAGCAATTAACACCACCAACACTAGAGTACATATAGGGCTTGGTGCTCTTGATTAAATGCTAATCGCATACCTTCATACTTGATATAATCTAATGAAATGCCACAATCCCATTGATCCTGAATTCCTGAAAACTGTCAAGTCTGTTGAATTTTGAATAGGATATGAAATTCTATTTTCTCCATATAAAGTCCAATGATCAAACATCCTGAGTCATTTCATGATAATGTTAAAAATTTAAGTAAAAGGATGAAAATGAAAACTAAAGGAAAATGTCACTTTTACTTTAAGAATTTAACATTACCATGAGGGAGCATCTACTATATTTATATTTTTTTTATATTTTTTTGCCTTCATTTTTCACCCTAACCCAAGGTGGACCCACCCCCAACAAGCAAACTCACCAAAAACTAAAAAAATAAAAAACCGATTTTTTAGACCGCACGCGCACTTTTCCAAAGCGCGTACGGAATCGTATGGGAACCGTACAATTCGGCCTCCAAAACGTCGCACTTCGTACGGCCGAAGCGCCGTACGAAACGCATTTCAGAGGGACGCTTCCGGAATTTCCAGTAAATGTCATTATCAGTCCAAAACGCGTTTCGGAATTTCGGAAGCGCGTTTCAAGAGGTGCTTCCTGGACGCATCCATACGGACCGCACTTCGAGAGTTAGATCCAGGGGGGGACGTTTCCTGCAACATTGATGTGGGAGGTGTTGACACCTTATATCAGGGCTCTTCCATACAGCGGAAGATGTTATTGGAATATCAGTTGAGGACATATCAGATGCTGAAATGAGAGGAGATAGATCACTTCCTCGTCAAGTTGCAAGGAATTCACGACTAGCTTACTTCCGTGGGGTCTACACCAGATCCGGAGTTTACGGTCAGGACTGCTCTGAATGTAGTCTCCGAGGACTGGGAGACGTTTGCCCAAAGCATCTTGGGCAAAGCGACTCTCCCAATTAGGAAGAGATGTGGGCAGCTCGTCGACAGGAAGAGATCAGGAGATTGACCAAGGCAGGTAGTAGCGGTAGGGGAGTTCGAGTCAAGAAAGAGGAGGAGGAGGATGCGGCTCTAGCATCTGCGGGACAGCAAGGGAAGAAGAAAAAGAAGGACATCTCCAAAGTCAAGGGCTTCAAATATGGGGGACTGCGACATTATGCATCTTTGTGCCCCAAGAAGAAAGGCAAAGGAGAAGCTTCTGACTCAAAGGCAGCTGCAGCAAAGGCGGAGAAGGATGTCGAGACTAATGACGATTATGGCATGAGTGCTCATGCACCTCTACAAAAGAGGTGGGGAGACATCGAGTTGTAGTCAGGAAGACTACATGCAGGGGCAGGATCCTTGAGGTGCCCAAACTCTTGGATCACATCCAGCTACGGTAGTCCTTAACGACAGTGGCATGATGACAGGTGTCGGGTGGAGCAAAGTGTGGTGGAGCAGTAAGGCAGGGCTAGAGTGCAGAGTTCTGTAGTAGCGCGGTATAGGTTGCAACAATGTGAGAGGCACAGAAGAGGTTGCAGCAGCGTAGTGGCAACAGATGAAGCACAGGTTAGCAGCAAATGCAGCTCTAGCATCACAAGGCCTCCGAACTGACAAGAATGTGAGTGGTTGGGAGAAGTCAGTTACTTCTCGGTAACTAAGTTGCAGTGCAACAGTTAAAAGTGGCACTGCTATGGGCAGCGTGATGCAGCATGGTGAGAGGGAGTTGCAGTACAGATGTCGCAATGGCAATGGCAGTGTCATGAGCAACAATACAGGAAGCAGCAGTGCAGAGGATGTGAGGTAGTAGGCAAAGCATTAACACAGGTACCGATGTGGAGCATCAGTGTGATGTTTCTATGGTGAAGCAGTACTAGAGCACATTCCTTGCTAAGATTTAGTGTTGATTTTTGGTAGCATCGGATGTGCTCTAGCCATGAAAATTGGTGGAGAGGCTAAGGCACATGAGATCTCCAAGACCTAGATATCGTAGGGAAATTCCACCCAGATGAAGAGATATTAAAATAATTAATATTTTTAATGAGACCCTAAGTCTAAACTTACGAAAATCAAAATATTAATGTGTATTAATATAATATGGGTGAGAAAGTTCTAAATAACAAGGATCAAACCAAATCTAATCTTAGCCGTTGATTAGGGACTTAATCTCGGCCATTGAATCGTCAATAGGATAAGTATAAGAGGAGGCTTGAGGGTAAGTTGGAGACACAACAAGATACCAAGAGAGATCAGTCAGTTCGATTTTTTGGGGCGACATTTGATGAGAAAATCGAGAAATTATTTTGTTGCAGCAAGGGGTAGTTCGGCAAGAGGCCGAGAATACATACTAGAGAGGCAGTGAAAGTGTCAGAGAGACAGCGCAAAGCCAAGGAGCATCGACGTAGAGGCTAACGACGCTAGCGCAGAAGACACAGAAGGTCGTAAAGTTGACGTAGAGGCTGACGTAGGCAGCGCAGAGGGTTGCAGGGATAACGTTGGGCTGAAGAGGTTGTGCTAAGGTACTTCTCAGGGGCAGACTGGGAGTTGATCGGTTGATGCAAAGCCGTAGGAGGATGATGCAGTCCCTGGAGGGTGACGCAGTTCCAGAAGATATCTTGCAGCAGCTTTCACTGACCAACAAAGGAACAATCGAAGTTACTGTGGGGCCAATCATCCGGTGGTTGACTAGATGGAATATCTGTCTCTGGAGAAAGGTACTACTACCGAGGATAATCTCTGAAGGGGTATCCATTTTTGGCACCCTAGTTGTATTTAGAAATCTGTTTAATAATAAAACCATCATATCTTTTGCACTGGTTTTCCCGAATTGGGTTTTTCCGGGGACGATTGTCCAAAAATAACAGTGTCCCTTGTGTTGTCTCAATTTATTTCAGTTGTTGATCTGTATGTTGGTGAAGGCTGCAATTGTGTTTAGTTCAATGTTTATATTATTAAATAACTTGTTAATGTAAATAACAAGTAGGAGACAATAAACCAGATATTGCAGTAGGGCTTTCTAATGTATTAGATTCAGAAATTTTCATAGTCGCCTTGTGACCAAGGCATGTATGTTGCTCATTATTTTAATGTTTTGGGGGCTAATTAGGCTAATTCGACTTAGTGAGGCTCTTATAAATAGAACTCAAGTTCATTTGTGATTGACCATCATCACACTTGGGATTTTCAACCTCTTTGGTTAATTCACATTTTTTCTTTGGTGAACTAATGGAGTATCTTCGATGCACTTTGATGTTTGGAACTGATTTTTATATTGTCTTGAAGCTAATTTTTTAATATGGATGGATATATTGCATGACTATCATGTATGTTCTCTTATTGATGAAAATCTTTCTTTGAAATTGTCTAATGTGTTGAAAAATATGGTAGCTTTGGTCAGTATTTTCATTTCGAAAAATAAATGGAAATTTGAATTTTTAAAAGTTGCCTCTTAACTTGTTAGGTCGGTTGGGAACCTATGTGGCACCCATTTTGACCCCCACTTAAAGGAGATCATTTCTCCTCATTTGCACACATCAACTTGGTACCATGCATCTCTGATCCCGCAAAATTATAGGAGGGCCGAATTTTTAGGAGGCCAAAATTTCAAGAAGAGGCCGAAATTCTAGGGTGGGTTGAAATTTCAGGGACTTGGATTTTGACATGGCACCTCATCATGATTTTGGTTTCTGGTTTGGTTATTATTCTAACTATTGTTGATTTTGATGTATAGAAGATTTTGGAAACTCTGTATCTCTCTCATAAGGAAGAACATTTTTGGGGGATTTCCCCTTGTGGGTTTTTCCCTGACTGTGTGCCTAATTTTTGCGTCTCTTGTCTTACTGTTTCATGGTTATTTTATTGCTCTTTCATGTATTTTAGTTCATGTTTTTCTTTTTTATAACAGCCTAAATGATATGGAATTCAATGTTGTGTGAAAACTAATGTTTCATTTATCACTGAAGTAGTTATCGGGCAAAGAAAAACTTAATTCTAGCAGATGAACTAGAAAATCAACATGGCATCGGAGCTAGGTTGGGCATCCAAGAGCAATTTGAAAGAAGACGCTTCTAAGACCTATGTGAAATCCTGATCTGTGGTTATGCAAGGTTTTGGGCTTCCCTAAGTATCAAGTCGATATCTTTTCTTATTAACGCTTCAAAGCTACGAATTATCTGTGGAAGTGGTGTAATTTGTCTGAGGTTGTGATGTGGATATATACCTCTCTATGATGTGGATATATATCTCTTCATGGTGCAAACATACATCTCTCTGTTGATTTCGGGTAGCATCGGATGTGCTCTGGCCATGAAAATTGATGGAGAGGCTAAAGCACATGAGATCTCCAAGACCCAGAAATGGTTTGGACAGATTGTACCTGGTTTGGGAGATATTAAAATAATTAATATTTTTAATGGAGTTCCTAAGTCTAAACTTAGGAAAAATAAAATATTAACGGGTATCAATATAAAACTGGTTTAGAAGGTTCCAAAATTCATGGATCAAGCCAAATCTAATCTTATTCATTGATTAGAGATTTAATCTCAGCCATTGAAGGGCCAGCGAGAAAAGTATAAGAAGAGGCTTGAGGGTTAGTTGGTGAACACACCAGAGTGATCAGTCATTCATTCAGCTAGAGCGGGGTTGCTAAGCAAAGTTGAATCAGTGATCAACAGCGAGAGGCAGTGAGTACGAGGCAAAGAGGAAGAGACAGTACTAAGAGACCAGTGCAAAAGTAGAGAGAGCGAGAGCAGCAACCAGTCCAAGCTACGCAGAGCCCAGCAGAGACAACACAGAGACCAGAGGAACTGCGTCATCCACGTAGAGGTTGTTGGAGTGGCGTAGAGGGTCCCAGAGGTTGTTCAGTGCCTCAAAGGG
Organism: Pinus taeda; assembly: GCA_000404065.3. Classification (NCBI taxonomy): domain Eukaryota; kingdom Viridiplantae; phylum Streptophyta; class Pinopsida; order Pinales; family Pinaceae; genus Pinus; species Pinus taeda. The sequence continues at coordinate 75,059 of APFE030374005.1, forward strand.
CTGATGTAGAGAGTCTTCGGTTGATGCAGGTTAGCAAGAGGCCAATGCAGAGGCCAGAAGGGCCAACACTGAGCTTCAATTGTGCCAAATAGGGTTTCGTGGGATAGGTGTTCTGATTACCTGTTTCCTAACATAGAGGTATTGTTGTTGTGTATTGTTCTCTATCGCGTGAGCCAGTTAGGCACCCATTTGTACTCAGATAGACTGCATAATAATATAACCCTCTGAATAGCTGCAACGGTTTTCCCGCATTGGGTTTTTCTGGAGACATTTGTCTAGAAATAATGATGTCACTTGTGTGCTTATTTTCCTTCAGTTGATGATCTTTAGATGTTATGATTGTATTGTGTTTATTTCGCTATTTAAATGTATTAAATAACTTGTTCTAATTTAAACAAGTAGAAGAAATAAACCAGCAAAATACAGATTAATTTTCTAACGGATAGACTTAGAAAATTCAACATGGTATCAAAGCGTGGTTGTAGATCACAGGAGAGTTGAAGGCATCATCTAAGTAAAGCATTTGCAACAGAGTCAGTTGTCTCGAGTGACAATAGTTGATCCTTGCAGAAGCAACAAAGCAAAGGTTGACGCAGAGGGACTGCATCATCAGTGCGGGCCAAAGAGAGGCCAGCGCAGACGCTGAGGAGGGCAGAGAGAGGCTCACGCAGAGCCACGTAGAAACCGAGAGGGTTGACGCAGTCGCTGAGGGAGTTATTTTTATTGTAGCCAAGATTCAAGAGAGCCTAGAGGCTCAGCGCTTCAGTTGTTGGGGCAAAGGAAGCTGTGGGCAGTTTGCGGGAGTGAAGCTAGTGGGGTACAATGGTCTGAATAGTACCTAACAGGGCAAGGCCATGGTAGAGGAAGTTGTTGCCGACGCAGATTTCTAGCCAAAGAATCTGGATCAGTGTTGTAGTTGCACAGACGATTAGAGAGGAGCAACTTGACAAATTGGCAGAACGATTTCTAGGAGGGAAATCGGGACTTAGAGGGGGTCTAGAAGAGAACTTCCAAACGGGAAGTAGAGAGACTCAGCAAGAGTCGAACCGAGAGACTGACTTCCATAAGGGCCACGCCAGATCAGGAATTGATGGTAAGGACCGCACTTAATGCAGTCTTCGAGGATTGGGAGACATTTGTCCAGAGCATACTGGGTAGGACGAGTCTTCCACATTAGGAAGAACTGTGGGCGGCTCTTCATCAACAAGAGATCAAATGGCTAACCAAGGCAGGAAGTAGTGGCAAAGGGGTCGAGATCAAGAAGGAAGAGGAAGAGGATGTGTCTCTAGCATCTGCGGGGAAGCAGGAGAAGAGGAAGAAGGACCTCTCCAAGGTCAAGTGCTTTCACTATGGAGAACTAGGTCACTATGCAAACCAGTGTCAGAGGAAGAAGAGTAAGGGAGAGGCTTCTAATTCGAAGGCAGTGCTAGCGAGGGCGGAGAAAGAAGTCGAGGAGGATGACAATTGTGCCATGAGTGCTCATGTGCCACTTGAAAAGAAGCGGGGAGACATCAAGCTGTAGTCAAAAGGACTACAGGCGATAAGGGGTAGGATCCTTGAGGTACCCAACTTCTTGGATTATACCTTACTACAGGAGCACCAAAGAGGAGTAGCAGGATTGGCGGATGTCGGTAGAGACGGATGCGGATGAAGTGGTAGAGTGTGCTACATTGCAGGAGTCCCGAGGCAACAAGAGGCTAGCAAGCTGCAACAATGCGAGAGGCACGGGAGTGTTGCACAAGTGTAGGATGGCACAGAGAGGGGTGAGACAATGCGAGATGCAGCGGAGCAGAGGTCAATAGAGGGAGCACTTTTTAGCGACAGAGAGAGCTTCAACATCAGGAGTGTTTATAGCCTGACCGGGAGGTCAAAAGTTGGGTGGATCAGTTACTTACTTCTCAGTAACTGAGTTGCAGTGCAGTAGCAGTATCCAGTAGCACGACGCAGCATGATGAGAGGGGATGCAGTGTTGGGAGGATGGGCAAGCAACAGCATGGATAGAGAGGGAGTTGTCATACGGATGCAAGAGTGGCAGTGACAAAGCCATGGACAGCAGTACAGGATGCAACAGTGCAGAGGATGTTGGGCGGGGAGGCCTAGCATCAGCACAAGGACTGGTGTCAGATAATCAAGGTGATGCTTAGTGTGGAGTACTACTAGAGCACAGTCATCGCTAAGAGGGAGTGTTGATTTGGGGTAGCATCACATGTGCTCTAGCAATGAAAATTGGTGGAGAGGCTAAAGCACATGAGATCTCCAAGACCCAGGAATTGTTTGGATAGATTGTACCAGATTTGGAAGATATTAAAATAATTAATATTTTTAAAATATTAATGGGTATTAATATAAAACTGTGTTAGAAGGTTCCAAAAGTCATGGATCAAGCCAAATCTAATCTTAGCTATTGATTAGAGATTTAATCTCGGCCATTGAAGGACCAACGATAAAAGTATAAGAAGAGGCTTGAAGGTCAGTTGGAGAACACACCAGAGTGATTAGTCATTCATTTTGCTAGAGCGGAGTAGCTAAGAAAAGTTGAATCAGTGATCAGCAGCAAGGGGCAGTGAGTATGAGGTAGAGAGGCATAGGCAGTACTGAGAGACCAGTGCAGAAGCAGAGAGAGCGAGAGCAACAGCCAATCGAGGCTATGCATAGCCCAACATAGACAACGCAAAGGCCAAAGCAACTGCTTCATCCACGCAGAGGCTATTGGAGTCCCAGAGGCTGCGTAGTGCCTCAGAGGGCTGACGCAGAGGGTCCTGGGGTTGATGCAGGTCAACAGGAGCTTGACGTAGAGGCCAGAAGGGTCAACGCTAAGCTTCAGTTGTGAAAGAGAGGGTTTTGTGGGACAGGTTTTCTGAATACCTGTTTCCGAATATAGAGGTATTGTTGCCGTGTATTTTTCTCTGTCAGGTGAGTCGATTAGGCACCCAGTTGTACTCAAATAGACTACATAATAATATAAACCACTAAATAGTTGCACCGGTTTTCCCGCATTGGGTTTTTCCAGGGACATTTGTCCAAAAATAACAGTGTCACTTGTGTGCTTTTTTTCTTTCAGTTGGTGATCTATAGATACTTGTTCTAATTTAAACAAGTAGAAGAAATAAACCAGCATAACACAGATTAATTTTCTAACGGATAGACTTAGAAAATTCAATACTTTGTGGTGTGGAATCACACCTCTTTGTTGTGCAGACATTCACCTCTTTATGATGCGGACTTACACCTCTCAGTGGTGCAGACTTACACCTCCTTGTGACGTGGATATATGCCTCTCTGTGGTGCGATGGTGCAGACTTATGGCTCCTCTTTGTGCACACTTTCCCTTTGCAATGGGCTCACATTTCCCGGCTTTCAACTCACATTACTTTGTGGCTATGATGATCATGTATCACTGTAATCACTACAGTTCAATATGGCATACAAAAGCTCCTATATATGTATGACTGGCATTTGAGATCACATTGGCTCGTATCATCTCAGGTAACCCGCTCTGTCTATGGCTCGCTAAATAGACAATGGTTTGCATCGATACAATAGTTCGATTATGTTATAACTGAGTCACAGATCTCACACGACACATGGCATCGCCACACTATTCTCTGTATCGCAACATTCTAACCTTTGAGTTCTTACATTGGAACATTAATCTGTGACTGAGGCATTGCAACACCATATTTTCTAAGACTTCATATTTATATGATATCGTATATCTAAGGTCTCGTTTACTACTCTGAGGCTCTAGCTCTCACACTTCACTTTACAGTAAAATGGCCTTGTTCCTTGATATGGTTCACATTATTTATTGGAATATTGAATGGTTATAAATGTTGCAAAGATAAGGAATAGGGATTATGTCAATAACTTTGATAAGCCTATGACATATGCACATGGCAATATCCAAGACGATCTGTGATACGTCAATGATACAGGGCCTTTTATTATGGCATGGCTATGAACACGGTTTTTGGAGAAACCCTATACATGATTTCTTGGCTAGAAATTTGTCGAGGTAATGCTTCCCTCTACCTTGGTTCAGTCTCCTTAGACATTGTTTTGCACTCACATAAACAGTGTCCCACCAACTCCACAAATCAAAATTTGCACAGCTCCCTTAGCCCTGGCAACTCAAAGAATTTGAGCCTTTCAGGCACTGCACAATCCATGCATGGGTTGAATCAGCTCCTCCCGACCAACTGCGTCAATCCTTCCTGGCTCAAAAGGATGATGTGGCTCTGTGTGAGCTTGATCTGCCCTCCTCTACCTATGTGCTAACCCTGATGGTTGACGCATCTACTACGTGCGCTCCTCCCAGCTACTGCATCTTTCTCTCCCAACTCAGATTGCTAATGCAGGCACTGCTTGAGCCTCTGCGTCTCCTCTTCTGCACCGCGTCACTCCTTCTGCCTCTCCATCTCTAGAACAGCATTGTCTCTCAGGACAGTTGCTTCTTTGCTGCAAATTCTCATATTCCTCAGCTAATGTCTTTAGTCGTCTATGATTTGCAATCGCTCTGATACCACGTGAAAATCCCTGAATCTAACACATCAGAAACCCCTACTACAATTACTAGTTTACAATCTCCTACTTGTTCTTTGCATTAACAAGTTATTTAATTTCATAAACATCGAAGCAAACATTATCGCAACCTACATAAATATACAGATCATGCACTCAAGTAAACAGAAACAATAACACAAGGGACACTGTTATTTTTGGACAATCGTCCTCGAAAAACCCAATTCGGGAAAACCGGTGCTGCATATAGAGGGTTTGCATTATTAAGCAGATTTCATGAATACAACTAAGGTGCCAGAAATGGTTTACCCAACAGAGAATTTCCTCGGCAGTAGTACCTCTATTCGAAGACAGATACTCCGGCAAATCAGCAACCGGATGATCAAACCCCACAGTGACTTTGGTTGTTCCCTATTCTGGACAGCGAAAGCTACTCCAAGCACTGCTCAAGAATTGTGTCACTCCTCCAGGGGCTGCGTCACCCTATCCCGGCTCAGAATTTGTTGATCTGCATCGAGTCTGCCCCACAGAATCTCCCCAACGCTACCTCTAAAGCCTTCTATGACTTCTTCGACAGCCTCTATGGCTTCTGCGTCAGCGTCAACAGCCCTCTGCGTCCTTTGTGTCAACTCCTACGGCCTATGCGTCAGCCCTTCTAGATCCTGCACTGTCTCTCCCGACACTGCGCTACCTCTCTGCTATGTATTCTTCGGCCTCCTGCAGAACTGTGTTGATTTTTAATGTACCTTGGACAAGTGGTCTCCCATGGGTCAGTCTCTACCAAGGGAAAAGTGTCCAAAATAATTCTTTTCCTAAGTGTGACTTTATAAAGTGAAAGTTACTTTATAAAGTGAAAGTGACTTTATAAGTGGTAAAGTCAATGTTAAATTATAAAGTGAAAAGTGACTTTACACATAAAGTACAATGTGGGTACTTTATTTAATGGGTGAGTTAAAAAATAGAAAGTGAGAATTAAATGCACATTTATCCTCATCTCTTTATCTAAATGAATCTAAGCTATTAGATCTTAGGGTTGCGCAAAAGTCGGGGGAAAAGAAAAGAGAGACTGCATTCATTCTTCATGAGGAGATTGGAGAAAGCACGCTGAGAGCTAGAGAAAAGTTCTGAAGGAGAAATTTGTTGCAGCAAGCTGAAGGAGTGGTTTCTGGGCAAAGCTAGTCATGGAAATCAAGGCATAGAAGACAGCAGAAGGTACAATATGAACAACATTGAATGCTGTGAGCTACAAGCTGTTCGAGAGAATTTTTTGAAAACCAAAGTTGAAAAAAAAAATCCGTACAGCAGTTCAAAAATCCGTAAAATCGTATTCGTACCGTACATATTTTCAGCTTCAAGTGGGCACGAAAATCGAGACAAAGTGGGCACAATTTTCAAGGAGTTTTGGGCTGAAAAGATAAGTTGTATTTTGTTGTTTTGTTTTGTTGGCAAATGTACTTTTCCTAAATTTGAAAGAAATAAATTTGAAGAGCTCTCTAACAGGTTTTCCTCGTAGAAGATTGAAGGGGTTCTGCCTGGGTCTAAGCTGACCAAAAATTTGTGTGTATATTTATGTGTTGACAGTCCCATGTGTTTTAATCTGAAAATTTCATTTCTAGAATTCTATATGTTGAATATATGTGTACGGGAAAGGCCACTTAACTGAATGGTAGTGATAAGGTAAAATTAAAACCAAGTTGGGATTGCAGGAAACTTTTTTTTAGTCATCAAATTTCAACAAACTGTTCCTCACTACAACTGATCACTTGCTCAATTTCGTCAGCAAACCTCGCCCCAGAAAATCGAATTGAATGATCTTTCTTGGTGTGTCTTTAACTGACCCTCAAGCCTCCTCTTATACTTTTCATGTTGATGAATCAACAGCCAAGACTAAGTCCCTAATCAACGGCTAAGATTAGAACTGGCTTGATCCTCGTCACTTAGAACTTTCTCACCCATTTCATATTAATACACATTAATATTTTTATTTTCCTAAGTTTAAACTTAGTGACCCATTAAAAATATTAATTATTTTAATATTTCTTCATCCAGAGAATTTCTCCAAACAATTTTTGGGTCTTGGAGATCTCATGTGCCTTAGCCTTTCCACCAAATTTCATGGCTAGAGCACATCTGATGTTACCCAAAATCAACACAAGGAGGCGCAGGAGAAGGCTAAATGCATGATTCTAGATGGGGTGAAAGATCATGTGGTCCCTCACATTGTTGAGAAGGACACAACAAGGGAGATGTGGGAAACGCTAACCACCTTGTACCAAGGGACTTCTGTTCAATGGAAGATGCTATTGGAGAATCAGCTTAGACAGTACCAAATGCAGAAGGGAGAAGAGATTGATCCCTTCCTTCTCAGGTTGCAAGGGATTCGAGGCAAGTTGTCTTCCGTGGGGTCTACACCAGATCCTGAGTTCATGGTCAGGACTGCCCTGAATGCAGTGACCAAAGATTGGGAGACATTTGTCCAGAGTATCTTGGGCAAAGCTTCTCTCCCCAGTTGAGACGAAATGTGGGCAGCTCTTCAACAGGAAGAGATCAGGACGCTGACCAACGCAGGAGGTAGCGGCAAAGGACCCTGGGTCAAGGAGGAGGAGGAGGATGTTGCTCTCGCATCATTGAGACAACATGGGCAGCAGAAAAGGAAGAAAAAGGATATAACCAACGTCAGATGCTTCAGGTGTGGTGAACTAGGACACTACGCCACTCAGTGCCCCCGGAAGAAGGGCAAGCAAGAGGCTTCCAACTCAAAGGTTACTCCAACAAAAGCTGACAAGGAGGATGATTACGAGGATTGTGCCATGAGTGCTCATGCACCTCTGGAGAAGAAGTGGGGCGACATCGAGTTGTAGTCGGGAGGACTACACACGGGCATAATCCTTGAGGTGCCCAAAATCTTGGATCACATACGGCTACAGGAGCCCTTAAGGATAGTAGCAAAAAGACGGTTGTCGGTTGGTGCAAGGTGTAATGGAGAAACAATTGCAAAGAAAGAGTGCCAAAGTCTGAAGCAGCACAATGGGTGTTGTAGCAGTGCGAGAGGCACAAAGCAGATTGCAGCAGTGGAATAGCAGCAGAGGGTCAGCACAGAATAGAAGCAAAGGTAGCTTCACCATCACGAGGCATCCATACTGACCAACATGTCAGTTTTTGGGTGAAGTTTCAGTTGCTTACTTCTCAGTAACTAAGTTGCAGTGCAACAGTTAGCAGTGGTAGTGCTATGGGCAACATGATGCAACATTTTGAGAGGGAGCTACAATACAAATGTAGCAGTGACAGTGGCAAAGTCATGAGCAGCAGTACAGGATGCAGTAGTGCAATGGATGAAGGGCAACAGGCCAAGCATCAGCAGGACAAAGGACCGATGCAGTGGATCAGTGTAATGCTTCTATTGAGAAGTATTGCTAGAGCACATTCCTCGCTAAGAGGGAGTGTTGATTTTGGGTAGCATCAGATGTGCTCTATCTCTGATATTTTGTGGAGTTATTAAAATAATTAGTATTTTTAATGGGTTCCTAAGTCTAAACTTAAAAAAAATTAAAATATTAATGGGTATTTATTAAATATGGGTGAGAAGCTTCTAAGAGGCAAGGATCAAGTTTGTTTTAATCTTAGTCGTTGATTAGGGACTTAATCTTGGCTATTAATTCATCAACAAGAAAAGTATAAGAGGAGGCTTGAGGGTCAATTGGAGATAAACCAGGTGATCAAATCAGTTTGATTTTTTTCGGGTGTGGTTTGCTGAGAAAATCGAACTAGTGATTTGAGTTGCAAAACTGAGGGGCAGTAGCAGAGAGTTGGATCGGAAGAGAGTTCCGAGCCAACGAGTACCAAGCAGAGAGGCATCGCAGAGGCCTACGCTGCCCAGGAAGGGGCTCACATAGAGCTGACACAAGCCAAGAGGGTTCTTTCGATGGCAGTGTGAGATAATCATCAGAAGTTCGAGATTCTTTTAGGAGTTCGATGCTCTGAGTCAGGAGGGCTTAAGACGAAGCTCCTGAGAGCAAATCAATCCAACAGAGAAGTGACACAGTCTCCCAAAGGCAAGACGTTGGCCCACACAGAGCAGATTGTGCCAGGATTTTCGCAGTGCTTGTCGGAGTCAGCCATTCAGTGGATCAGTTATGACTTGGAGAACAAGGTAAACCCTTGTATGTATTTCTTGTTGCTGATATTTCTCAGAAAGGTTAGCTGGTGTGAGAGGCAACCTGTTGTAATCAGATTCTGTTTGCTTGCTAGTACAAACCCTCTATATGCTGCACAATTTTTCCCGCATTGGACTTTTATGTTGATTAGTGTGTGAAAATTCTTTCACTGCAGCAACTGATTTATTTTTCCTACTTATTCCACAATAAGTTATTTATGAAATTACATCAATAAACATTAAAATAAATGTTGCTGTAAACATCACACCATAACACAGAAACAAACATATGCACAAGAATCAACACATTGACACAGTTATTTGGGACAACAGTCACCGGAAAACACAATGTGGGAAACCGGTGTAGCAAGGGAGGTTTTTTATTATTCAACAATTCTTTAGTGCAATAGGGTGCCAAACTGACTTACCCACAAAGAGAGAAAAAATTCTCCAGCACTTCTCCCAATCCCAATGTCAACCCGGCTCACCTCTGCGTGGCTCTTAGACCCTCTTCATCAGCCCCTACTTGACTACGCCAGCCCTGGGCCTCTCTGTGTCACCCACTCCAGCCCAGTTAATGATTGCACAGTTACCTGTTGCCTTTGCATTTCCCTGAAATGCCCTGCGTCTGGCTCTCCTGTCTCAGCGTTGATCTCTAGTGGTTGATCCCGTCTGTTAATTCTGTACTCGCTGCCTCCTCACTGCTCACCAGACCACTGGTTCAATTTCTCAACTAACCCCGCTTCAGAAATTGAGCTGACTAGCATCCCTTTGTGTGTTCTCGAAGTGACCCTCAAGCCTCCTCTTATACTTTTCTCATTGACAAATCAACAGCCGAGATTAAGTCCCTAATCAACGGCTAAGATTAGATCTGGCTTGATTCATGACTTTTGGACCATTCTAACACAGTTTTATATTAATTCACATTAATATTTTATTTTCCCTAAGTTTAGACTCACGGACTTCATTAAAAATATTAATTATTTCAATATCTCCCAAACTGTTTAGAATTTGCCCAAAACCTTTCTGGGTATTGGAGATCTCATGTGCCTTAGCCTGACCACCAATTTTCGTGGCTAGAGCACATCTGATGCCACCTCAAATCAACACTCCCTCTTAGCAAGGACTGTGCTCTAGCAATACTCCTCATTGAGCATCACCCTAATCATCCAGCATCAGTCACTTTGTTGATGATAGGCTTGATGCCCATCATCCTCTGCATTGTTGCATCTTGTACTGCTGCCCATGGCTCTGCCACTACCATTGTTGCATCTGTACGACAACTCCCTCTACATATGTGTTGTTGTTGGTCTTTTCTTCCAACACTCCATCCGCACTGCAACTCCCTCTGCATCCATGCTACTATCACTCCCATTTCTACTTCTAAAACAGGTTCTTCACCATCCCCATCTTTTCCCTAAAGTAGTCAAACTTTGTCCTTCCAAGGGCCTTGGTGAGGATGTCTACCATCTGTTCTCCTGTACAAGTGTAGCTCAACTATATACCTCCTCGTTGGACACAGTCTCTGACAAAGTAACACCGGATATCCATATGCTTCGACCTATCATGAAACACTAGATTCTTAGAGAGCTTGATGCAACTCTGATTGTCGCACATGATCTTGGTCGCCTGCATATTCTTTCTGAATAGGTTCACCAACTATTTTCTAAGACATATGGCCTCACACGAAGTTGTGCTTGCTGCCATATATTCTTCCTCAGATGAGCCCAAAGCCACGGACTTCTGTTTCCTACTGCACCAGGAGGTCATTCTTGATCCAATGTTGAAACAGTGCCAAGAGGTACTTTTCCAATCCACTGAACTTCCTGCCCAATCTACATTAGTGAATCCACTCAAACTGATATCCTTACCTTTAGTGTACAAGAGCCCATAATCGACTGTTCCCTATAAATACCTGAGAACGTGTTTGGCTGTTGCCCAATGTACCCTCTTTGGTTCCACCATGAACTGACTGAGGGTGTTTACAGCATAGCCAATGTCTGGTTCGGTATTGACCAGATACATCACGGACCCTATGAGGTGCCTGTATAGGGTGGGATCGACATCCTTGTCTTCTGATGCATCAATTTTCTTCCAGTTGGTAATCATTGGCATAGCCATAGGTCTACAGTCCTCCATCCTGAATCTTTTCAGGATTTCTGTAGCATATCTCCCTTGCCCAAGGAAGATTTCCCCCTTCTGCTGCCAAACTTCTAACCCTAGGAAGTAGTGCATTCATCCCAAATCCTTCATATTGAATTTTGTGGCTAGATTCTTCTTGCAATCCCCAATGAGTCTGGATGATCCTGTCAGAAAGAGATCATCCACATACAATACTAAGATTAGCAGCTCATTCTCTACAACCAGATAGTAGAGATTCAAATCCGCGTCACTCTTGAAAAATCCCATCTTCTGCAAGTAACCATTTATTTGACCATACCATGCTCTCAGTGCCTGTTTCAGCCCATACAAGGCTTTCTTCAATCTACATACATGAGACTTCTTCTCATGAGTTTCAAAGCCCTTTGGTTGTTCAATGTATACCTCCTCTTCTATTACCCCGTTCAAAAATGTCGTTTTGACATTCATCTGATGGGTCTCCCATCCCTTCTGGGCTGCAAGAGATATCACAGTCCTAACAGATAAAATTACATACCCATTCCGTGCAGTGTTTAGATAAAGCTTTTTTTTCAAAAAAACAGAAAAAAAAAAGAAAAAAGCCCATCAAGCAAGAAAGACAATCGAGAAAATGAAGGCAAGATGGGCAATCAAGCAAGATGGCAAGAAGGCGAGGTAGTTGTATTGCTTTTGTCTGCATGGTCTTGGCCTGAAAAGAAGTGGAATATGAAGAACGAGTATGTAAAGTAGGGGCCAGGTAAGTTCTATAAGGCCTTCCATACGCCACAGAAAGGAACAACCTCCTTAGTTTCGAAGAGCCATTCTACCTGTCGCATAACTGAGGGCGCCATCTAGAGGGAGAGGTGTCGTAAGGCCGCTCTCAATGGTGGGAGAGGAATAGACCTATCTTGCTTTTCATGCCTGCTACCCACCCTTCTCTTTACCCATCGTACTACCTTAGACCACCTGCTTAGCATCCTTACCCTCCACGGACAAGCTTCCAAATCGATGGCGGCCCCCCCTCTCAAATAAGTAATGGATTACCTTAAGCTATCCCTTTATACTTAAGCAGGCAGCTGACAACCGCATGCAAAAGGAGGCGTAGCGCATCTATATATTAGTTCAAAAGTGCTCCAACCTAATTATTGCAATAATTCAAGTATCCCTCCCTACAGGGTGAAACCCTGCCCTAGCTACCAGGGCGAAGGTCTCCTCATAGTCAATCCCTTCTTTTTGAGCATACCCCTTAGCCACAAACCTGGCTCTGTATTTCTCAACACTATCGTCTGCAACGTATTTGATCTTGTAGATCCATCTTGAACCTACCACTGATCTGTCTTAAGGCCTTGGCACCACCTTCCAGACATCGTTCACCATTATAGAGTTGTATTTCTCTACCATCGCATCTAGCTAAACCTGATGTTGAGCTGCCTCTTTGAAACTAGCAAGCTCTCCATCCTAAGCTACTAATGCCTGATATATATCTCGCTGTTTTCGCTCCCTCTTATTGTTTCTTGGCACACCGATGAAGTCCTCTGCATCTCGCAGACTCTGATGAAGTTCCCTGCTAGTTCTTCCTCTACCAGCAGGTGCTACTGTTCGCTCCTCCTCCTCATCCTGAGAATCTTCTTGTTCCGAGGAAGATTCTTTACTTCTGTTAGTTGAAGAGGCTTAACCAACAGCTCCTTTTTCAGCTGCTCCTCGAAAGGCATCTCGTGAGGTCTTCTGAAACCCCTATCCTCCATGAACTTTACAGCTCTTCGTACTACTACCTTCCTGCTCCGTGGAAGATAGATTCTGTATGCCCTAGCATTCTCACTATATCCCACCAGATATCCCTTTTCTGCAGTCTGATCCAGCTTCTTCCTCTTTTCTTCGGGTATGCGGCAATATAATAAACTCCCAAATATCCTAAAATGACTGAATTCAGGTGTCTTCCCTGTGAAAACTTTCTCTGGAGTAATCTTGCCCAATGCCCGATGAGGAGTCCTATTCTGAACATAGAATGTTGTGTCGCATGCTTCCGCCCACAGAAATTTTTGCATATCCTGATCAGAGATCATGGCCCTAGCTGCTTCTACAATAGTCCTATTCTTTCTTTCTACTACCCCATTCCGCTTCGGATTTTAGGGAGTTGTCCACTCTCTTCTGATGCCCTCCTAGCGCAAAAATCAGTGAAGTCCTTGTCGACATATTCTCCACCATTATTTGAATGCAAAACTTTTATTTTCTTCCTAGTCAGATTGTCCACCAGAGCCTTGAACTCCTTGAATCGATAGAAAACCTCATCCTTGGCTTCCAAAAAATAAATCCAAGTTTTCCTTGAGTGGTCACCAATGAAGGTAAGGAAATACTCGGCACCACTGAAATCTTTGATTGACATAGGTCCGCAGATATCTGAGTGTATCAATTCTAGTACACTCTTGGCCCTGTGTTTGTTCCTAGGAAATGTTGCCTTGTCATACTTTCTTAGAACACATCCCCTGCATACATCATCTCATTCTGTACTTAGATCCGGAACTCCTGTTACAGTGCTCTTAAGAATTCTCAGAGCTCCATGGTGCAAGTGACCCATTTTTCTGTGCCATAGTTCATTCATGTCCTTGTCTCCATGACTGCCTATTAGTACCATTGGTGATTCTAGTTGTAATCTATACAACCGATTACTTTTGATCTCAATTTTCACTTTCCCTTTCCAGCTTGGGTGTTTGACGTATACCTTCTCCTTGTTGAAGTAGATATCATAGCCCTTGCCTTGTAGTTGTGACACGGAAAGTAAGTTCATTCCCAATCCTGGTACATGCAACACATTTGTAGCACGGAACCATTCTCCCGATTTTGTCTGAAAGACTATGGTACCCTTCCCTACTAGAGTACACTTTGCCTTGTTCCCCATGGTGATCTGAAAGTTCATCTTGTCTTCTCAATATTCTGAGAAACACTCACTAATTCCTGTCATATGCAGCACTAGTCATACACGCCACTTCTTCTTCTAGCTTGGAAGCTAACATAGAGAAATCGAAATCTCTTTCTCTTGTGCAATCTTCTAAAAATCTGTATGAGTCCCCTGACGTGGATGCCTCTGCATCATGGTCTCGACCCATAACTGATTTTCCCTTCTTGTCTCTTAGTACTCGCTTTGATACCATGTGAAAATTCTATCATTGTAGCAACTAATTTATTTTTCCTACTTATTCCACAATAAGTTATTTATGAAATTAGTTCAATAAACATTAAAATAAATATTGTTGCAGATATCGTATCGTAATACAGAAACAAACATATGCACAAGAATCAACATATTGACACAGTTATTTTTGACAACAGTCCCTGGAAAAACCCAATGTGGGAAAATCGATGCAGCAAGCGAGGTTTTTTATTATTCCGCAATTCATTAGTACAACAGGGTGCCAAACTAGTTTACCCACTGAGATAGAAAAAATTCTCCAACACTTCTCCCAATCCCAGTGTCAGCCCAGCTGACCTCTGCGTGGCTCTCAGACCCTCTGCGTTATCTCCTGCTTGATTGCGCCAGCCTTGGGCCTCTCTGCATCACCCACTCAAGCCTAGTTAATGACTGCACATTTTCATGTTGCCTCTGCATCTGCCTGAAATGCCCTGTGTCTGCCTCTCCTGTCTCAGCGTTGATCTCTAGTAGCTGATCCCATCTATTTGTTCCATACTTGCTGCCTCCTGACTACTCACCAGACCACTGGCTCAATTTCTCAGCTAACCCCGCTCTAGAAATTGTACTGACTAGTCTTCCTCAGTGTGTTCTCCAAGTGACCCTCAAGCCTCCTCTTATACTTTTCTCATTGACAAATCAACAGCCGAGATTAAGTCCCTAATCAACGGCTAAGATTAGATCTGTCTTGATCCATGACTTTTGGACCATCCTAACACAGTTTTATATTAATTCACATCTTCATTAAAAATATTAATTATTTTAATATCTCCCAAACTGTTTAGAATCTGCCCAAACCCTTTCTAAGTGTTGGAGATCTCATGTGCCTTAGCCTCTCCACCAATTTTTGTGCCTAGAGCACATCCAATGCTACCTCAAATCAACATAGTGGTTGTCATTGATGTCAACCCAAGTAGTACCAGGGGCTACCCCGATCTTGCATGGGAATTTTTACTTGACAACTTACTCTATTATGAGTCAAGGATCTTCTAGATGGATTCTACTCATTGATATGTTTCCGTTGATATATGGCACGTCCAGTAATTCTTCACGGTTTAAGAGATATTCATGTTTGAAGTTAGTAACCCCAGTTAGTGGGCTAAAACCCTATGGGGTTGTGGCATGGCACTCATAATTGGTTGTGGTCATTGAATAGTCAATAATTAATTAAAAAAATGCTCCTAAAATCCCTCCAACGTTCACTTGTTGAGGACCCTCTCAACTCAAAACATTCAATTAAATAATGACCCTCATATCCTCCTCTAGTAGGGATTTTGTGGCTTCAAACAGGTCATCGTGGCATTTTCGCTATAACCTTTTTTCTGCGAAGCTTCAAAATCTGAAATTAAAACTCATTTGAGCCCAAATCTTGATGAACCTCGTGACCGAATTTCAGATCTTGGTTTGCTATATTTTTGGAGATATGATTTGAGGAAGTTAGGGTTTTTGCAGGCTCCTGAATTCCATGTCAAACATGTGATGTTGGGAAAATCATCATAACTTTCTCTCTGAGCATTGGATTCAAATTTCATAAATAGTCAAAGAAAGAGAACGGACAGTAGTTTGTTGAGTAGCGTTTTTCGCGCCGAAGCTCACAACACGTGGCACTTCGTACAAGTTTGCTCTAATGAACTAGTCTATAATCAGGTCATCATGGGAGATTGGGCATAAATTTCTCTTGAAGAATCTAATCTTGATCAGAACTGTGGCGTTGGAAAAAAGACTTAGAGGGCTACCACAGGACGAAATTTCAAACCTTAGAGATTCGAAATTACATAGATACAACAAATTCAATATCGAACTCCTAGAAGGCAAGAAAAAGCATGCATTCAAAGATCATTGCAGTAAGGACCACACATCAACAGTCAAGGGTAAGTCTCCTACAGCAAGGTATGTATGATTAGTGCTTTTTGAAATACGAGTATCATCTCTGACATATGTTTTTGCAGGACAACATAAGTACATACAAGGTCTCAATTATGTCTTTATGTCTCTATATGTCACAGTTAGTTTTGATACCACATTTTGGATGTCCTATTCTTGATACTACACATTTGATGCTCCATATTCTTGATGCTACACCAAGCCTGCTAAAGCTATATGATGTTGTAATTTCATGTTACTTGTCTTGTCATAGTTGATAGAATGGTCTCTGTTGTTGTACTTAGAGCTTGGTCCATCACAAGTCTAGGGTTTATCATAAGTTTTTATTGTATATATCTTTAGGTCAGTTTTGGATATAGTCTTGCATAGAGTCCAGACCTATGTCAAGAGAGGGAATCTTTGTCTACTGCTGCAACAAGTCAACAACAAAAGTGACAAACACACTTCAGGTACGCATTGTAATTTTAATTTGTATTTATTCATTATTATGCACTTACATGTGTTTTGCAGGCAGAAGTAAGTTGAAGGGTATTTTGTTTTGTTTTGGGATTGGTTTCACAGAGAAAATTTTGCATGCAGGTAGAAGAAGGTTCATGTACAACTTCAAGCAAGAATTCAATAGCAGAAATAGCAAATCAAAGGAAGCATTGCAGCGGCACATCCTTTGAAGACATGACAGCCATCCATATATTGTGAAGAAGTGTCAAGGCCAAGAGTCATCATTGTAAAATTGTAAAAGAGTTATCGTTAAAAGTATCATCATTGGAAGAGTCATTATTGTAAAAAAGTCAATCTGCCTAGGGTCAACAAGGAATTATTGGGAGGTATAGGAGTCTCTATTGGGATGATGTCATGGTTGGGTTGCAGGTCATAGTGTGATTGGGTGTTCGGTCAAAATCATTGTAAATCATATTCTATCGTGGATCGTTGTCTCTGGTACGGCAATCCACACTCTTGTCTCATTTCAGTCATTATAGGGTGGCAGGGAGGTGCTAGGTTGGTGCATGAAGTCGCCTACAAGTTGGAGCCTATGAACACTTCAGGGTGGTAGGTTGGTCTAGGGTGTTGGGGCATCCATTCAGTTAATTACTGAAGAAACTAGGGCATTGGGGCGTCCTTCCAGTGGGAGCTGGAGAAGAATGTTTTTCTAGAATACTAGGAAGTTGTTGCTTTCATTTCAGTTGGGGCTAAAGATTAAAGAATTTATTAGAAAAGTGTTTGGTGGTTTTTGACCCGGAGGGGGTTTTCCAACTAAAATTCTTGTGCCTACTATGTTCTTTTATTACTGCATAAACATTAATAATAATTGAAGATTAACTAATGCTCTAAAAAGATTTAAAAGTGCTAATTGCTAAGAAATATTGATTCACCCCCCTCTCAGTATTTCCAACAATTGGTATCGAAGCTTGGTTCCTTCATTAACAACTTAACTGCTAGAAGGCGGTTTTCAAAGCATAGAGATGGGAAAGTCAAAGAAGCAGGTTACAAGGATTTCAAAGGAAGGTACACGTACAACAAAATTTGAAGAAAGTGAGTATTGTGTACCAACCCCTGATTTTGATGCAGATAATTACTGGATATGGGAATCAAGGATGGAAGTACATTTGTAGGCACATGGAGTATGGGAATCAATTATTCCTGGAGACACATCTACCGACGAAGCTACAAGGTACAATTCAAAGGCCATGAATGTAATTTTGAATGTTTTGCCAAATTCTGTGAAAACAAAAGTTGGTCAATGTTCAACAGCTAAAGCTCTTTGGGAAAATCTTCATAATCTCTATTCAACATAGAAATTAGGTCAATATGTTATTGAAAATTCAGATCCCTCTGATTATGATGAAGAAATGGGAGAAATGAGTAAAATAGAGTTTCAAAATCAAGTGATCAAGGTGATAAAGGAACTCAAAAGTCCAAAGGAAAAGACAAGACCTTTCCAAGCAAAACTGAAGACAGCAAAAGAACTCATCAAATAAAATGAAGAGTCTGAGAAGATGATTAGTAGTCTTAGAACTCAATTGGAAGAAATCAAGAATACAGCGACACGAGACCTCAAGAGAGAAGTCCAACAGAAACAACAAGAACTCGACACAACATTTGCAGAGATTAGCAAGATCACACAACAGATGCAGGAAGCAGAAATTGAAAGGAAGGAATCTAGTCAAAGATACATATCCGATGTGGACCAAAAGCAAAAGGAATTAGAAACATCTTCAGTAGAAATAAGCAGGCTTAGGATTTAAAATGAGAAGTAGAAGGAACAGATACAAGTTCTCAACAGAGAAGTAGACAAGACCACTCTTCTCAAGCTACAAGTTAAGGAGGCAGAAAAAAGAAGGAAGATATTGAAAAGATGGTTTCAAGAAGATCTTTCTCAAAAGCAAGAAGAACTTTATGCAACCTGTGATGAGATCAACAAACTCAAGGGATCACAAAAAAACACTTACAAGATAAGACAGATGAAGAAACAAAAATGAAGGCAATTAAAGATGGTACAGCTCCAGTTGATGAAGGTACAAGCTCCACATCTTCGCAGGATGATTCTAAGAAGGAAGATGATCAAAGTGAAAAGCCAAAGAAGAATGAAAAATCTTCCAGGTATGTTCATTTATTTAATGGTTATTGTTTTTCGTGCATTAACTATGGACATATGGCCAAGGATCGTAAAGTTATTGACAAGTACAATTATCAAGGACCATTGCATTCAAATGAACCATTCAGGTACACACATTTATTTAATGGTTATTGCTTTTTATGTGGCTAACTATGGACATATGGCTAGGGATTGTGAATCTTTTTTACAAGTACAATCATTATCTGCAAAACTCTAGAAGGATGTTTGAAGGATCACGAGACAGGTTCCATGATGATTTTGTTAGAAGAGAATATGTGCTAGATGGGCCAAACATTAAATGTTTCAAATGCCATGACTATGGCCATAGTGCTCGCGGTTGCAAATATCAGATGGAATCACCTATGGACAACATTGAATGCTTCAAGTGTCATAACTATGGGCACACAGCTCGAGATTGCAGGAATAAGAAGGTCTGGAAAAGGAAACACATACAGGAAGACAAGGTAGATAAAAAGGTGTCAACAGTTATGCTTTCAAGATTTGTGAAAGCAAAAGGTCATGAGGAATTAGTAGTTGCTTCAGCTAATGACTCAAGTCAAGATGACCTGTTAGGTGACTCACTATTTTGAACAATCTGGTTTGTTGACTCCTTAATGTTTGTAGAGGAGGAGTCTACGCAACAGTATATGGCACAAGTCTACGATTGACAGGAAGGTAGCTTGAACAAGATGGCAGTTTCATTCCAGGTTCAAGGGGAGCAAAACAGTTGCAGGATTACAAGTTACCAGGAACAAGGCAAGATTAATCTGCAAAGGATATGCACAGGTTGAAGAAATCGATTTTGAAGAAAAATTTCTCCCGTTGCCAAAATGGAAGCTATCAAGATGTTTCTCGCTTATGCTTGCTTGACTAAAATCAAGGTCTACCAAATGGATGTTAAGTTAGCTTTTCTAAATGGTGAATTGGAGGAAGAAGTTTACATTGAACAACACGAAGATTTTCTGCTCTCTGACAAAGAGACTACGTTCGCAGATTAAAGAAGGCTCTATATGGTGTCAAGCAAGTTCCTAGGGCTTGGTATGCTCGTCTTGACGGATATCTACATCAACAGGGATTCAAGAAAGGAAGTGCTAACAACAATCTTTATGTGAAAGTGGATCGAGATAACCTAACAATTATCGAAGTATATGTGGATGATATAATCTTTGGAAGCAATGATGACAAATTAAGTAAAGACTTTGCCACAAAAATGCAAAGTGAGTTTGTAATGTCTATGATTGATGAACTGACATACTTTTTAGGGCTTTAATTTCTCAGTAGGATAAAGGAATATTCATATATGAAACCAAGTACATCAAAGAAATGCTCAAGAAATTCCAAATGGAAGATTGCAAGCCAGTCCTTACCCCCATGGTAACATGTTGCAAGTTAAGCTTAGAAAATTCGTCAAAGGATGTGGACCAAAGGTTGTATAGATCCATGACTAGTAGTCTTTTATATGTGACAGCCTCCCGGCCTGATGTGATGCAGGCAGTTGGACAAGTAGCAAGATTCCAAGCAGCACCAAAAGAATCTCATATTATTGTTGTCAAAAGAATTCTTCGATATCATAAGGGCACAGCAGAATATGGTCTATGGTATCCCAAAGGAAATGATCTAGTCATCCAAGCTTATACAAATGCAGATTGGGCAGGAAGTGTTGATGATCGTAAGAGTACTGGTGCAACCGCATTCTATCTAGGTGGTTGTCTTGTTTCATCGTTACGTAAAAAGCAATCTTCAATCTCGTTATCCACAACAAAAGCAGAATACGTCGCGGCAACAGCTTGTTGTGCTCAAGTTCTTTGGATGAAGCAAACTTTGCAATATCTTCAAGTCAATTTCGAGGAGCCTATTCCCATCTTTGTGATAACACCAGCACCATCAGTATCTCCAAGAAACCTGTGATACATTCCAAAACGAAGCACATTCCGATTAAATATCATTTCGTTAGAGAGCAGGGTGCTGAAAAGAATATCAAGCTTGAATATGTTGGCACAAAGGAACAAATTGCTAACATCTTTACCAAACCATTACCTCGTGAAGCATTTGAGTATCTTTGCCAAAAGCTTGGGATTCTCCCAAGTTTTCATTAGACTCTTTCTCTTATCTACTCAAGTAGAAAGGGGGAGTGGCAGTGTGTACAGGTCCACAGGATGGTTGTTTGTCAGGGGGAGTTACCCTTTGCCATTGATGACAAAGCGAGAGAGAAGGCAGTAGGAAGAGGTGTCATGATCACAGGGGGAGTACTTGTGTTGCCATCAATGCCAAAGGGGGAGATTGTTGATCAGTGGTTGTCACTGATGTCAACCCAAGCAGCACCTGGGGCTACCTTGATCTTGCATGGGAATTTTGACTTAACAACTTACTCTACTATGAGTCCAGGATCTTCTAGATGGATTCTACTCGTCGAGATGTTTCCATTAATATATGGCACACCAAGTAATTCTTCATGGTTTGAGAGATATTCATGTCTGAAGTTAGTAACCCCAGTTAGTGGGCTAAAATCCTTTGGGGTTGTGGCATGGCACTCATACTTGGTTATGGTCATTGAATAGTCAATACTTAATAAAAAAAATTGCTTCGTAAATCCCTCAAATGTTCACTTGTTGAGGACCCTCTCAACTCAAGACATTCATATAAATAATGACCCTCATATCCTCCTCTATGCGGGATTTCGTGGTCTCAAATAGGTCATCATGGCATTTTCGCTATAACTTTTTTCTGCAAAGCTTTAGACGCTGAAATTAAAACCCATTTGAGTTGAAATCTTGATGACCTGCGTGACCGAATTCAGATCTTTGTTCACTATATTTTCAGAGATATGACTTGAGGAAGTTAGGGATTTTGCAGGCTCTTAAATTCCATGTCATACATGTGACGTTGGCAAAATCGTCATAACTTTCTCTCTAAGCATTGGATCCAATTTTCATAAATAGTCACAGAAAAAGGACGGATTGTAGTTTGTTGAGTAGCGTTTTCAGGGCCGAAGCTCGCAACAGTGACACATGGCACTTCGTACTAGTCTATAATCAAGTCATCGTGGGAGATTGGGCATAACTTTTTTCTTGAAGAACCAATCTTGATCAAACCTGTGGGGTTGGAAAGAAGACTCAGAGGGCTACCACAGGATGAAATTTCAGACCCTGGAGATCCGAAATTACATAGCTACAACACATTCAATATCGAGCTCCTAGAAGGCATTCAAGGGTCACTACAGTAAGGACCACACATCAACAGTCAAGGGTAAGTCTCCTACAGCAACGTATGTATGATTAGTGTTTACATTTGAAATACGAGTATCACCTCTGACATATGTTTTTGCAAGACAACATAAGTATATACAGGGTCTCGATTATATCCCTGTCTCTATATGTCACAGTTAGTTTTGGTACCACATTTCAGATGTCCTATTCTTGATACTACACATTTAATGCTACACCAAGTTTGCTAAATCTATATGATGTTGTAAGTTCATGTTACTTGTCTTGTCATAGTTGATAGAATGGTCTATGTTGTACTTAGCACTTGGTCCATCACAAGTCTAGGGTTTGTCATCAGTTTTTATTGTATATATATTTAGGTCAGTTTTGGAAATAGTCTTGCATAGAGTCCATACCTATACCAAGAGTGGGAGTCTTTGTCTACTGCTGCAACAAGTCAACAACAAAAGTGGCAAGCACACTTTAGGTAAGCATTGTAATTTTAAATTGTATTTATTCATTATTATGCACTTACATGTGTTTTGCAGGCAGAGGTAGGTTGAAGGGTATTTTGTTTTGTTTTGGGATTGGTTTCGTCAGGCAAATTTTGTATGCAGGTAGAAGGTTCAAGTACAACTTCAAGCAAGAATTCAGGTAGAAGGTTCAAGTACAACTTCAAGCAAGAATTCAAGAGCAGAAGTATCAAATCAAAGGAAGCATTGCAACGGGACATCCTTTGAAGACATGACAGCCATCTGTATATTGTGAAGAAGTGTCAAGGCCAAGAGTCATCATTGTAAAGTAGTAAACGAGTCATTTGTAAAAGTGTCATCATTGGAAGTCATTATTGTAAAAGAGTCAATCTGCCTAGAGTCGAAAAGGCATTATTGGGAGGTATAGGAGTCTCTGTTGGGATGATGTCATGGTTGGGTTGCAGGTCATAGTGTGATTGGATGTTCGGCCAAAATCATTGTAAATCATATTGTATCGTGGATCATTGTCCCTGGTACGGAAATCCACACTCTTGTCTCATTTCAGTCATTATAGGGTGGAAAGGAGGTGCTAGGTTTGTGCATGAAGTCGCCTACAAGTTGGAGCCTGTGAACACCTCAGGGTGGTAGGTTGGTCTAAGGTGTTGGGGCATCCATTCAGTTAATTACTGAAGAAACCAAGCCGTTGGGGCATCCTTCCAATGGGAGCTGGAGAAGAATGCTTTTCTAGAATTCTAGGAAGTTGTTGCTTTCAATTCAATTGGGGCTGAAGATTAAAGAATTTATTAGAAAATCATTCGGTGGGTTTTCACTCAGACGGGGTTTTCCACCTAAAATTCTTGTGCCTACTGTGTTCTTTTATTTATTGTTATTACTGCATAAACATTAATAATAATTGAAGATTAACTAATGCTCTGAAAAGACTTAAAAGTGCTAATTGCTAAGAAATACTGATTCACCACCCCCAATATTTCCAACATTTTCTGGGGATGTTTGTCCAAAAATAACAGTGTCCCTTGTGTGATTGCCTCATATCTATTTCAGTTTATGATTTGTATGCCAGTGTAGTCTGCAGTAGTGTTTTTCATCACTGTTTAAATATTTAAATAACTTGTTGAATGTAAAAACAAGTAGGAGATGATAAACCAGTGATTGCAGTAGGGTTATTGGGAGGTATAGGAGTCTTTGTTGGGATGATGTCATGGTTGGGTTACAGGTCATAGTGTGATTGGATGTTCGGTCAAAATCATTGTAAATCATATTGTATCGTGGATCATTGTCCCTGGTACGGAAATCCACACTCTTGTCTCATTTCAGTCATTATAGGGTGGAAAGGAGGTGCTAGGTTTGTGCATGAAGTCGCCTACAAGTTGGAGCCTGTGAACACTTCAGGGTGGTAGGTTGGTCTAAGGTGTCGGGGCATCAATTCAGTTAATTACTAAAGAAACCAAGCCGTTGGGGCATCCTTCCAATGGGAGCTGGAGAAGAATGATTTTCTAGAATTCTAGGAAGTTGTTGCTTTCATTTCAGTTGGGCTGAAGATTAAAGAATTTATTAGAAAATCATTCAGTGGGTTTTCACTCAGACGGGGTTTTCCACCTAAAATTCTTGTGCCTACTGTGTTCTTTTATTTATTGTTATTACTACATAAACATTAATAATAATTGAAGATTAACTAATGCTCTGAAAAGACTTAAAAGTGCTAATTGCTAAGAAATACTGATTCACCACCCCCAATATTTCCAACATTTTCTGGGGATGTTTGTCCAAAAATAACGGTGTCCCTTGTGTGATTGCCTCATATCTATTTCAGTTAATGATTTGTATGCCAGTGTAGTCTGCAGTAGTGTTTTTCATCACTATTTAAATATTTAAATAACTTGTTGAATGTAAAAACAAGTAGGAGATGATAAACCAGTGATTGCAGTAGGATTTCTGATGTGTAGATTCAAAAAATTTCACAGTAGTTACACATGAGTCCTATCATACATAAGGCCTATAGTCAAATATAAGTCCTTAGTACAATAGCTATATCAAATATCAATCCTATAGCTGGATAGAATCTTGGTCTTGTACCTATACCAATTTTTGGTCCTGTATTTTCTTAAAGTAGTCTCGACCATTTCATAGATAAATTTTTTGTCTTGTAGTTACCTTATGAAGACTTGACCTTGTAAATACTTCTCTTCTTTATTGTCCTGTAGATAATCCGAATAGCCCTTTCCGCACCCTCTGCAATTGTTATATGAGCTTCTTGACATTCTCTCATTGAGCCGAGTTCAATAGGATATCTATAATTGGTTATGTTCGTAGCTGAGTCCAACCTTAATAAACTGGAGGAGTCGACTTGCAAGGTGACTTGATGGAGGCGGTTTTTGATAAGACAAAATAATTTCTTCCTTTGACACTTATGAACCGAAGAAGGTTTTATTACATAATGAATTTGACTTTGACTCAACAGAGGTCCTAAAGGCCTTCAATGGAGGCTTGAGCTAGTGATCATTGACCCAAGCATGAAATCGATGCTTTCATAAGTAAATTTAATAGTAATAATAATTCCTTTTTCTTTCCTTTTTGATAGATTACAATAATGAAGACCAACACTAGTTACATTCTTCAACACTTGGTTGACTCTCTGATTGGTGCGATAATATATCTGTTGAATTCGATTATGGTTTGCTAGATTCTACTATTGTTGCTAATGCTTGCTTTTGTGAGAAGCCAATTATTATCTGTTGGATTCGATTATGGTCTATTGGATTCTACTATGGTTGTTGTGTTGAAGAATGTAACTAGTGTCGGTCTTCATAATTGTGTTTGAGTCATGATGTAATGTATTTGCCAAAAGAAAGAACAACAAATTATTGTAAAAGAAATTGACTTATTAAAGCATGGGTTTCATGCTTGGGTCAATGATTAATAGGTCAAAGCCTCCATTGTAGGCTTCTAGGGTTTGTGTCAAGAGTCCTTGTCCATGTCATCATGTAATAAACCCTTCTTCGGCTTTGTTTATCAAGAAAGAAATTTATTTGTATGTGAAATGAGTCATTTAGGCCTCCTCCACCAAGTTGGCCTCAAAGAAGACAAGTCGACCTTAAACAGGAGCCATAAACAACTATAAATAGGTAGTTATTTGACCTCATTTGGACACTTACTCAATCAAGTTCGATCTGCAATTCAAAGAAGAGAAAAAGGTGCAAAAAAGGCAAGAGGAGAAGAAGAAAACCTAAAAGTGAAGAAGAAGAAACCCTAGCGAAGGAAGAAGACCATTATATCTTGTTTCTATCTCACACGTGCAAAGAAATTGAAGCCGCATGAAGGCCGAAGTTACTGGGCTACAATTGGGTCGAAACTCTGAAGTTGGGGGCCGAAATTCTGAAGCTAGGGGCTGAAATTCTAACTTGAAGAATTGACTTTTGAGTTTGGTTCATCATCTTGGAAGGTTGACTTGGTGGAGGAGGAAAGTTTGTTGGTCTAGTCTAAGGTCTTGGATTGTCTCAAGTTTGATTTGAACCTACTAGTGGAAGATTTTGACCGAGTTTTCCCTTTCTTAGGGGTTTTAGCCCTAGCTGAATGCCTATATCTAGTGTCCTTCGTCTTCATGTTTTATTTTGATCATTGCTTGACGAGAAGAAGATGAAAGAAGAATATAAAACTAAATAAGAACATAAGTATATCGCAAGTAATTGTCAAGACAAGAAAAACTTTCCGTCTTTATGATTTATCAGAGCTAAGGTGAAGGAAGAAAGAAAAAGGCAGTTTGAAGATCTATTGAAAATGGTCAAAGAGAAGGATCATATAAGAAGAAGAAGACCTATTATCTAGTAAGAAAAACATTATGAAGTCTATGGCGACTTCAATGCGGACAAAAAATAAGTTAGAAGGAGCCTCCAACTATAGGGCATGGAAGAAGAGGATAGGTCCCATCCTTGCTAAGCACAAAGTATTGGATTTTGTTCTCAGAAAAGTTGTGAAACCAATAGATGATGCAAAGAAGGAATGAATCTAATAGTAGATGGAGTAAAGGACAATCTAATCCCCTACATATCCAACATAGATATTGCACAAGGGATGTATGAAGCTCTCTCCAAACTATTCACCATCAACAACATTGGACAAATAGCCAGTCTCAAGAATGAACTAAGAACAATGAAGATGACAAAAGATGATATTGTTTCTTCATATTTTGTGAGGATCTCTTGAATAAGAGATGAGCTCCAAGCCATTGATGAAGCTGGACTAGAAAAAGAACTTGTGATTGCTATACTATTAGGTCTACCAAAATCATGGAGCTCTTTTGCATCGGATATTAGTAGTTGGAAAGACACACCATATTTTGAACAAATGTGGAATGCTTGCAGTCAAAAAGAAGCCCACATCTCATTAGCAAACAACAAGAAGGAAGAAGATGAAGACAACACCTCCAATGTATACTCTGCTAATCAAAAGGAGGGAGGATACAAGAAATTCGAAGGACCAAAGAAGAAGGTTGATCTATCCAAGATTGAATGCTACAATTGTCATAAGATGGGGCATTACAAGAGTCAAAGTCCTGAAAATCCAAGGAATAAAAGGAGAGAAAGAGAACATGCAAATGTTGTGGGTGAAGATCCACCAAAGAAGAACAAGACTAACGAAATCCAAAGTCAAAGACTTATTGCTATTAAGTCTTTCCTTGCATATCCTTCTAGTTCACTATTTTAAATTTTGTAAAGTTTGTGTTTCATATTTTGATCTAATATGTTTCGTTAGAAGTTCTTCAATTGTTTTGATAAGTTGTAGCTATCCCTCAAAAAGATTGGCTTAAGAGGGAGACTTCACCATTTTACCAAAAGATAAGTATATTGTTCTTTCTTTCCTCTTTCGTGTTTGATTTCCTCCACACACCTAGATCTATTTGTATTACATACTCATAATCCTTTCTTTGTATCTTCCTTCAAAGGAATGTTTGCAAGAATGCATAAGGATTATGGAGGAAACTTCAAGAAAGGACCTGTATCATGAAAGTAGGCTTGTTGCTTAAGAAACTCCACAAGGTTTGTTAAAGAACAACTTAAGGTATGTTTGATTTAACTTGTTGCAGACGAAGGTATGAATATTCTTCTTTTTGAAATCTACTTCATATTACTAATTCTCTCATGTATAGGATTTTGAATCATAAGGATTCTTGTTAAGGTGATTAATCGATAGATTGAATCTACCCTTATTGATCCAAGTGGATCTTTAAATAAGTAACAGTGGCATGGTAAAAGGCTAAAAACTCAAAGTGACAGAATTTGGATAAATTTAGCATCAGATTGAAGTCCTCGTCATCCTGATTCCAACGGTGTGAATGGCACTCAAATCTGAATTCATACAAAGAAGTTAGAGCAAGTCAAAGTTTATGTTTGACTTGAATATGCGACAGGGGGAGATGACATGGCAGACACTCTCAGCGAATGGGGGAGCACCAAGTGGCACGCTACCATTAGTCCCGCATATCACAGATTGCAAGAGGAAGAGGTTGCGGCTTAAAGAAAATCGGCCCCAAGCGATTTATGGTTGTGATGCGATCAAATCGCAATCGCCCATCACAAAAAGGCAAAGTTTTCTGAAGCGGCCATGGCAGGAACCCGGTTGCAATTGCAATATCACATATCGCAGAGCGAAGGGGATCAAGTGTTTATGAATCAACCCCCGACAAAGTCCAGTTGCGATGTGATATATCGCAATCGCAGTTCGCAAAAGGGGAGTAGTAGTATGGAGTGCCAACCCCGGTTCTACGCCAATTGTGATTTGCAATGGGACCCGATATATTATATATTGTGGTTAATAGTTCCCTGGGTCCGCAGTTATCATAGGGTGCTTGATTTATGGCCTTGGTCTATCTGCCGATTGGAAATGTCGATGGGGGAAACGCCGATAGGTAAAGGTCATCGAGTTAAACATGCAATTAAAGAGTTTTGCCATGTTAAGTAAGGGTTGTTGCCATGACCCGAGATCCTCAATATTAAAACAAACCTACCTGCTAACTTGTTCTATTGTTTAGAACTGTCCGGGAGTTGAGGGGTTTACCGCCAGCAATATAAAGGACTATCCGTGTTGGAGAAAGGCAGAGAGGACTAGTAGATTAGTTCAGAAACCATTATGCGCAGCAGACCCTGACCTAGCAACAGGTCAGGACCTCACCTTGAGCAGTAGGGAGGTTCTGGGAAGGTGCAAACGCCCAATTATCCGAATTAGGTTTTTGCACGATTTTTCACCGGGATTTTAGTGGTACTATCTGTTTCTGAGGTTGGGCTCTCCATTCTTTGTCCAACTTCCAGCTTGGAGGTATAACGATTGTAATTGAATGCTGCTTGTACTTTTCTCTTTTTATGCCACTTAATGAATGAAGGCATCCCCACTATTGAGCAGGGCCCGAAAACGTAGTCCAAATTGGAAAAACTCTGTAATTAAATCATTGTGTCATGGTTTCATGTTTATCTTGTTATTTCCGCATCATTTTATGTGTTTTTAAATTCCATGGTTAATAAGCTCTGCTATATATAATTATGATGCATCTATAAGAAAAAGATCTTGGATTAACGGAGCAAGTCTTTGTTGATGCAAATTGCATCAATATATGCTAACCCGGAACAAGCTGCAAAAAGGAGAAGGAACGCTTAAGTGCTTTGATACCGAAGCAGGCTATGCACAACGAAGAAAAAACATGGCAAATGAAAAAGCTTGTTGGGAAGAGGAACAAAATTTCCACAAGGTATTCTACAATATAGCAGAGAAAAAGGACAAGTTGTTTTCAAAGTATGAGAAGGCACTTGGGCACGAGAAGGAAGGTGCCAATGATAATAAATCAACAAATCATGAATATGATGGAGAAGAGTTGCCTCCCTCTCTTTCTTCAACTGATAGTTCTCATCACTCTAATCGTGATTCCAAACATACATCTAAGAAATCATTCTTCAAGCTAGATGTAAAGTTTGACCTACCCATGTACAATGGTGAGTGTAGTGCAGAAAAACTTAATAATTGGATAAGACAGATAGAAGTCTACTGCCGGATTCAACAGATCGAAGAAGATGAGGCAAAGGTCCAGTTAGCATCTCTTCGGCTGAGTGGCACTACTCTCGTTTGGTGGGAGAGCAAGCTGCAGAAGGGCCGCAAAAAGTCGGGTAACCTTCTTTCTTCTTGGTCCAGTTTTATTTCTGCATTGAAAGACCAATTTTACCCTTTGGGTTATAAACAAAAGGCTAGTGGAATGGAAATATCTAAGGCAAGGTAAAGGCCAAAATGTGCAAAGCTTCATTGAAGAATTTCGGAAACAAGCATTGAATTTGGGCATCTCATTAGATTTGCCCGAGATTGTAACTAAATATGTTGGTGCGCTACATAGTTACATAAGACACTCATTGTTATTGTTCGAGCCTACTATGATTGATGCGGCCAGCATAAAGGCGATTCATCTTGAAAGCCGAGGCAAGAATGACAGAGATGATCAAGCCAAGAAAAACACCGTTCAACCCTCAGCATGGCAAATTCCAGAAGAAAGGCAAGGGGAAGGCTAAGAAGACCGTCGCAGCCAAGAAAGAGGACAGAGCAACACCATCTTGCATGCATTGCAAGAGAAAAGGTCATGACGAGAACCACTGTTGGAAGCTACATCCGGAGCAGAGACCAAAGAGGTTCAGCGGAAAGGGCAAGCAGAAGACAGTGTCAACAGCACAACAGGACCTTGGATCAAATTCCGATGATGAGACATTGATCATAATCGTGGGCACAAAAGGTACTCCTTCTGTTAGTAATAATTCTGATTCAATGGCAAGTACTAGTTATTTGAATGGGCCTGTAAGTAATGAGCGAAAGAGAATTGAATTATTCCACATTAGAGTTATTATAAAACGCACAAAGGTGGAAACTTTGTTCGATTCAGGTTCCCAAGCAAATTTAATCTCAGAGTCCTTAGTGAAAAAGTTAGGCCTCGAAACTAAGCCTCATCCGAGTCCATACCCGCTTGGTTGGGTAAGCGATAAAGCAAAATTACAAGTAACCAAGAAGTGTAGGGCCAGATTTGTTATTGCTTCCAAATTAGTTGATGAGGTAGAGTTAGATGTTGTGCCTTTGGACATCTGTGGAATTATCTTGGGAAGTCCGTATCTATATGACAGAAAGGCAGTTTTCTTTCGACACGAAAATAAATACCACCTCACAAAGGATGGGATAGAATATATAGTCAAAGCTCATCATACGAAAATTAGTGCTAGCCTTGTAAGTGCAGGACAGATTAAACGACTGGTTAATTCCAGTAAAGGGTGCATATTCATGGTAGTGAGAGCGAAAGAGGTTGAGACGGTTGTAGCTTTCAAAGGTTGTGATCTTGATCATAAGAAAAAATTGTTTGAAATTATTTTTGACTATGATGGATTGTTTCAGGAACCGAGAGGATTGCCCCCAAAACGAGAAATCCAACATGAGATCCATTTACAATAGGATGCTCCTTTACCGAATATTGGCATGTACAGGATGGCTTCTAACGAGATGGAGAAGATCAAGAAACAGGTGCAAGAGTTGCTAAATCAAGGGGTCATCAGACTGAGCTCTTCTTCGTGCAGCTCACTAATCGTGTTGGTGCCAAAGAAAGATAGCACATGGAGAATGTGCGTAGACTACAGGGCACTAAACAAAATTATGGTGAAGAATCGATACCCTCTCCCTCGCATTGATGAATTATTAGATCAGTTGAAAAATGTTGTCTACTTTACAAAACTGGATTTGCATAGTGGATATCACCAGAGTTGCAGAACAAGACGTTTAGAAGACTGCATTCAAAACCAAACAGGGGTTGTTCGAATGGATGGTGATGCCATTCATACTGTGCAATGCTCCAGCCACGTTTATGATGGTAATGAATGATTTGTTTAGGCCTTTTCTTGATAATTTTGTATTTGTATATCTGGACAATATTCTTATGTATCATAGGACATGGGATGAACATGTATGTCATGTGAAGAAAGTGGATGAAAAACTATATGTAAAGCTATCAAAGTGTGAGTTTGTGAAGACCTCTCAGGTTTATTTAGGTCACACAGTCGGTAATGAGCAATTGAAAATAGATCGCTCTAAAGTAGATGCGATTATGAAGTGGCCTAAGCCCACAAATGTTACAAAGGCTGAAGCTTTTTGGGTGTGGTACAGTATTGGAGAAGGTTCATTGCGAACTTCTCTGTTATCGCAGCCCCCTCACATGCATTGACAAGTGTGAAGCAAGCCTTTCAGTGGGGAAGAAAATAGCAGAAATCCTTCGACACACTAAAGGAGAAGCTCAGCACAACACCAACGCTAGCCTTACTAGACCTTCAGCAGCCTTTTGAGATTGAAACAGATGTCAGTGGATATGCCATGGGCATTGTATTGATGCAGCAAAGAAAGCTTGTATGTTACCATTTGGAGACTTTCTCCCAGGCTGTTGTGAATTATCCCACGTACAACAGGGAGTTGTACGCCTTGGTTCAAAGTGTAAAGAAGTGGAAACACTATCTGATCGGCAAGGAGACCATCATCCATACGGATCATCAGCCCATGCAGTACCTTCAGTCACAAACCAAGATTCAGCAAGCCCGTCATTTCAAATGGATGGGATTCCTCCAACAGTTACATTTCGTAATAAAATACAAGAAGGGAGCCAGCAACAAAGTAGCAGATATGCTTTCTCGCCCTCCTATTTCTGCATCTGTAGTTTTGCAAAATGCTTCTTTAATATTAGAAATTTATGTTGAACAATATGCTAACGATAATGATTTTAAAGAGATTTATGCAAAACCGACTCATGGATCGCAGGTGGACAATTATTATTTGCAAGGAAAACTATTGTACCACCTTGGCAAACTTTGCAAACCCATTGATGAAAGGGTACATGTAATCCGAGAGGTTCATACCTCTCTTGTGTCTGATCATTTTGGGGTTGAAAAAACTTTGTCATTTACAAAGGTTTTGTTTTTGGCCTCATATGAAAAACATTGTGACTTGCTTTGTAAAGGGTTGCGTGTTGTGTTCCATATCAAAGCCCTCTAATAGAAAACTTGGGCTCTACACACCACTCCCTATTCTGAGTCGACCATGGGAAAGTGTGTCCATGGATTTTGTAGGTGGTTTGCCTATGTCTAGGAAAGGTCACGACTATTTGTATGTCATCGTGGATCATTTTAGTAAAATGTGCATTTTAATGCCTTGAAAAAGCAGGTCATTGCTGAGCAAACTGCTTATCTTTTCTTTTAGAATGTTTGGGTCCATTTTGGGTTTCCCACATCTAATGTGTCAGATCGAGACTCCCATTTTACTGGAGAGTTCTGGACCAGCTTGTGGAGAATGATGGACACTCAGCTGAAAAGAAATACGACATTTTATCCACAAATCGATGGGCAAACAGAGGTCGTCAACTGCACTGTGGTACACTTGTTACGAGGCTACTATGGAAAACATCCCAAGTTGTGAGATGAATAGCTTCCTTAAGTGCAGCATGCATACATTTGAGCAACACATTCATCCACACAAAGCTCACCTTTGGAGACATGTTTTGGTTACCTACAAAGGGATCCCTTAGACATGGTCTTTGGGAAAGATGAGGTTGGCAATGGACGAGATGATAGGGACAAAGCACGGAAGTTTATTCAACGAATACTGGTGATTCATCAGGCAGTACAGGAGCAGTTGGAGAAAAGTCAGGCTCGATATAAAGCTAGACATGATAAGCACCAAGTTGACCATCAGTTTCAAGTTGGGGACAAGGTATGGCTCCACATCAGCAAGGATAGAATGAAGAGAGAAGGGAAGAAATTGAGACCCATTAGATATGGTCCCTTCACCATATTGGCAAATATTGGAGACAATGCTTTTCATCTTGACTTTCCCGTTGATATGCAAATGTATTTAGTGGTAAATATTGAAAACCTCAAGCTTTAAGAACCTCCACTGATTATGGATACCGAAGAGGTTGCACAAATTCCTACAGTGGATGATTTTGCACTAGAGTATCTAAACAAGTTGCCCGAAGATAACATACTCGATAGGAAAACCAGAGCTTCACAACGGGGAAATGTGGAGTACATTCGAGTTGGCTTCAAAGGAATGCATTAGAGTAAAGCTCGATGGATGGAGAAAGAGAAAGTGAGGGAGCAATTTCCTCACTTACCAATTGACTCAAAGGGCTTTTGGCGGTCCAAAAGCTCTTACTAGGGAGGATTGATACTAGTGGATCTTTAAAGAAGTACCAGTGCCCTGGTAAAAGGCTCAAAACTCAAAGTGGCATAATTTGGATAAACTTAGCATCGAATTGAAGTGCTCATCACCCTGATTCCAACAATGTGAACGACACTCAAATCTGAGTTCATATGAAGAAGTTAAAGCAAGTCAAATTTTATTTTGACTTGAACAGGTAGCAAGAAGAGATGACGTGGCAGACACTCTCAGCAAATGGGGAAGCGCAAAGTGGCAAGCTGCCATTGGTCCCGCATATCACAGATCGTAGGAGGAAGACGTTGCGGCTAAAAGAAAATCAGCCCCAAGCAAGTAATGGTTGTGTGCCATCAAATCGCAATCGTCCATTGCAAAATGGCAAAGTTTTCTAAAGTGGCCCTGGCAGGATCTTGGTTGCGATTGCGATATCGCATATCACAGAGCGGAGGAGATCAAGCGTTTACGAATCGGCCCCCGGCAGAGTCTAGTTGTAATATGATATATCGCAATCGCAGTTCGCAAAAGGAGAGTAGTAGTATGGAGTGTCAACCCTGGTTCTACGCCGGTTGCGATTTGCAATTGGACCCGATATATTATATATTGTGATTAATAGTTCATCGAGTCCGTGGTTATCACAAGGCGCTTGATGTATGGCCTTGGTTTGTCCGCCGATTGTAAACACCGATAAGGGGAACACTGATAGTAAAAGGCCATTGGGTTAAACGTGCAGTTAAAGAGTTTTGCCATGTTAAGTAAGGGTTGTTGTCGCGACCCGAGATCCTCGATATTAAATCAAACTCGCCTGCTAACTTGGTCTATTATTTAGAACTGCCCGGGAGTTGAGGGGTTTACTGCCAGCATATATAAAGGATTATCCATGTCGAAGAAAGGCGGAGAGGACTGGCAGATTAGTTCAAAAGCCATTGTGTGCAGCAGACCCTGACCTGGCAGCAAGTCGGGACCTCACCTTGAGCTGCAGGGAGGTTCCGAGAACGTGGAAAAGGCCCGATTATCTGAATTGCGTGTTCGAATAGGCATTTTTGCACGATTTTTCGCCAGGATTTCAGTGTTACTGTCTGTTTGTAAAGTTGGCCTCTCCATTATTCGTCCATCTTCCAGCTTCGAAGTATAATGATTGTAATTAAACGTTGCTTGTACTTTTATCTCTTTTTATGCCACTTAATGAATGAAGGCCTCCCCACTATAGAGCAGGGCCTGGAAACGTAGTCCAAATTGGACGAACTCTGTAATCAAATCATTATGTCATGGTTTCATGTTTATCTTGTTATTTCCGCATCGTTTTATATGCTTTTAAGTTCCATGGTAAATGATGAAATTTCTAAGTCTGACACATCAAAAATTCCTACTGCATTATCTGGTTTATTTCACCTACTTTTTTATTCCTTAACAAGTTATTTAACCATATAAATAATGAAAAATAAACACAAATGCAATCTCAACTCATATGCAGATCATCAATTGAAATAATAGACAAACATACAAGGGACACCGTTATTTTTGGACAATCGTCCTCAGAAAACACCAATGTGGGAAAACCAGTGCAGTAGTTTTGAGGATTTTATTATTAAGAAGCTTTCTTTAGTACAACTAGGGTGCCAAACTGGCTCACGCAACAGAGACTTCTACACGGCAGTAATACCTCTTCTCGGAAGCAGATATTCAGCTTCTCAGCACTAGTATGCCCCATGAAAATCCCTTTGGCACTTCTCCAAGGCTCTGCGTCAACCCTGCTAGCCTTTGTGTAGCTCTGGAACCCTTTGCGTCAGCCCTCTACCTCTCTGCGTCAGCTCTCTGGCCTTCTGCATCACCCACACAGGCCCCTCAGCCTCTACGCAATCTCTCGGTGCCTCTGCTTAGCCTCCTCAGTCACTATGCTGGCCCTCTGGCGCTATCTCTACCTCTTTGTTATGTACTCATTGCCCCTCGCTACAACTCAGATCACTTGTTCGAATTATTTTTAACAAACCTCGCTCCAAAAAATCGAACTGACTGATCAATCTTGGTGTATCTCCAACTGACCCTCAAGCCTCCTCTTATACTTTTCCTGTTGAGTCTTCAATGGCCGAGATTAAGTCTTTAATCAATGGCTAAGAATACATTTGGCTTGATCCATGTCATTTAGAACATTCTCACCCAGTTTTATATTAATACCCATTAATATTTTAATTTTCCTAAGTTTAAACTTTAGACTTATGAACCCCATTAAAATATTAATTATTTTAATCTCTCCAACCAGGTGGAATTTCCCCAAACCATTTTTGGGTCTTGGAGATCTCATGTGCTTTAGCCTCTCCACCAATTTTCATGGCTAGAGCACATCTGATGCTACCAGAAATCAACACTCCCTCTTGGCGAGGAATGTGCTCTAATAATGCTCCACCACTGAACATCACATTGATCCTCCAGCACCAATACCTGTGCTGATGCTGGGCATGCTGCCCTACATCCACTGCACTGTTGCTTCTTGTATTGTTGCCCATGGCTCTGCCACTGCTACATTTGTACTATGGCTCCCTCTGCATCCATGCTATTGCTGGTCCTTCCTCCCAACACTGAATTCGCACTGCAACTCTCTCTCAAATGTTGCATCATGTTGGCCATAGCACTACCACTGCTAATTGTTGCACTGCAACTTAGTTACCTAGAAGTAACTAATCTACCAAAATACTGACATCCCTATCAGGCCGAAAGCCTCCTGATGCTGAAGCTACCTCTGCTGCTATCCTGTGCTCCCTCTGTTGCCTCTGCTCTGTTGCAAACACCTTTGTGCCTCTCACACTACTACAACCACCTTTGTGCATCTCGCACTACTGCAAACACTTCACTGCGTTGCTACAAACCCCTGCACTCTAGCACTGCCTTGTCGCTCCATTGCATCTTGCTTCTACCAACATCCGTCATCCTACCACTGTCACTCAGGGCTCTCGTAGCCAAATATGATCCAACAGTTTGGGTACCTCAGGATTCTGCCTATCATCCTCTACAGTCTTGCTGACTATAGCTCGATGTCTCCCCACCTCTTCTCTAGAGGTGTGTTTGCACTCATAGCACAGTCGTCATCTGTCTCAACTTCTTTCTCCACCTTAGCCAGAGTTGCCTTGGAGTCAGAAGCCTCTCCCTTATTCTTCTTCCTGGGACACTGGATTGCATAATGACCCAGCTCCCCACAATGGAAGCACTTCACCTTGGAAATGTCCTTCCTCTTCCCCTGTTGTCCCGCAAATGCCAGAGCTGCATCCTCCTCCTCCTCTTTCTTGATTCGACCCCTTTTGTTGCTACTCCTCACCTTGGTCAGCCGTCTGATCTCTTCTTGGCGAAGAGCTACCCACATCTCTTCCCATCCTGCAAGATTAGCTCTGCCCAAAATGCTTTGGACAAACATCTCCCA
The DNA here is from genome assembly GCA_000404065.3 of Pinus taeda. NCBI lineage: Eukaryota > Viridiplantae > Streptophyta > Pinopsida > Pinales > Pinaceae > Pinus > Pinus taeda. Next base: position 111,844 of record APFE030374005.1, read on the forward strand.
ATCCTCGAAGACCGCATTCAGGGCGGTCCTCACCATGAACTCCTGATCCGGCGTGGCCCTTATGGAAATAAGTTGGTCCCGAATCTCTTGCAACCTGCTGAGGTATAAATCTATCTGCTTCCCCTTCTGCATCTGATACGAAAGCAATTGATTCTCCAATAGCATCTTCCTCTACATGGAAGTGCCCTGCTACAATGTCGTCAAGGTATCCCACATCTCCTTTGGCATGTTCTTCTCGGCAATATGCTGTACAACATGATCCTTGACCCCATCAAGGATTATGCACTTTGCCTTCGCCATTACATCCTCATACTTCTTATTATCAGCGGGGTCGACTGGGATAGCGACGATTCCTAAGGTGAAGCCCTTGATGTGATGTCTATATCTAGAACAAACATGATCATGGCCTTCTAGATGACAAAGTTGGAGGCCCCGTCCATCCTGTCATAATCCCTCAGTCCGTTCATTGCCATCTCCACTCCTTCTTCTGGACTCCTTCTAAGTCTCGACTTCCCTCCTGGAAGTTCTCTCCCAGACTCCCTCTAAGTCTCGACTTCCCTCCTGGAAGTTGTCTCATAGACTCCCTCTGAGTCTCGATTTCCCTGTTGGAAATCTCTCCGCCAACTGTCAATCCGCTCCTCTTTGCAACTGCAACTCGGATCCGGATTTCCTGGCTAGAAATCCGTCAAGGCATCGACTCCCTCTACCTTGGTTCTGTCATGTTAGGTAATGTTATGCTTCGACAGCAATAGCACCCCACCAGCATCCTAATCCGCAATCTGCCCACAGCTTCCTATGCCTCGACAATTGAAGAATTGAGCCTTCCAACTCTGCGCAATCCCAGCAAAGGTTGAATCACTCCACTGGCCAACTGTGTCAAGCCTACCTAGCTAAGTAGGATGACATGGCTCTTCGTGACCCTCTTCTGCCCCTCTATCTCTGCGCTGGCCCTTTCTCTGGCTCGAAATGATGACGCAGGCCCTCTGCGTCACTCCTTCTCTATTGCTTCTCTGCTTAGGAGCAGCTCTGTCTCTTGGGACAGTTGTTTTTGTTGCAAATTTTCTAATTTTTGCTGGTGCCTTCAGTTCTCCTGTGATCTGCAATGCTCTCATACCATGTTGAAATTTCTAAATCTAACACATCAGAAATTCCTACTGCATTATTTGGTTTATTTCACCTACTTGTTTATTCCTTAAGAAGTTATTTAACCATATAAATATTGAAAATAAACATAGATGCAGTCTCAACTCATATATAGATCATCAATTGAAATAATAGACCAACACACAAGGGACACCGTTATTTTTGGACAATCGTCCCCGGAAAAACCCAATGCGGGAAAACCGGTGCATCAGTTCTACGAGTTTTATTATTAAGCAGCTTTCTTGAGTATAACTAGGGTGCCAAACTGGCTCACCCAATAGATATTTCTACACAGCAGTAATACCTCTTCATGGAAGCAGATATTCAGCGTCTCAACACTAGTATTCGCCACGAAAATCCTCTCAACGCTTCTCCAAGGCTCTGTGTCAGCCCTGCTAGCCTCTGCGTCAGCCCTCTGCCTCTCTGCGTCAGCTCTCTAGCCTTTTGCGTCAGCCCTGCTAGCCTCTATGTAGCTCTGGAACCCTTTGCGTCAGCCCTCTACCTCTCTGCATCAGCTCTCTGGCCTTCTGCGTCAGCCACGCAAGCCCCTCAGCCTCTGCGCAATCTCTGGCTGCTTCTGCGTAGCTCCTGCTAGCTCTGCGTAGCCTCCTCAATTACTATGCTAGCCCTCTAGCACTATCTCTGCCTCTTTGTTATGTACTCACTGCCCCTCGCTATAAATTAGATCACTTGTTCGAATTTTTTTAGCAAAACCCGCTCCAAAAAATCGAACTGACTGATCAATCTTGGTGTATCTCCAACTGACCCACAAGCCTCCTCTTATACTTTTCCTGTTGAGTCTTCAACGGTCGAGATTAAGTCTCTAATCAATAGCTAAGATTCCATTTGGCTTGATACATGTCATTTAGAACATTCTCACCCAATTTTATATTAATACCCATTAATATTTTAATTTTCCTATGTTTAGACTTAGGAACCCCATTGAAATATTAATTATTTTAATCTCTCCAACCGGGTGGAATTTCCCCAAATCATTTCTGGGTCTTGGAGATCTCATGTGCTTTAGCCTCTCCACCACTTTTCATGGCTACAGCACATCCGACGCTCCCACAAATCAACAGTTAATAAGCTCTATTACATATAATTTTGATGCCTTTATGAGTAAAATATCTTGGATCACTTATCATTCTATCTCTTGTCATTTTGTTTTAACCTTAACCTTAGGGTTCACTATAAAACGCTAGCCTTTTGATTCTTTAGGTATCTAGTGGGCAACCGGTTCAAAGTGAAGACTGATCACAACAGTGTTCGATTCCTCCTTGAGCAGCAGTCATTACAGGAGAGGCAGTGGAAATGGGTGAGTAAGCTCTAGACTTATGATTTTGTGATCAAGTATGTGAAGGGTAAACAAACTGTGGTAGTCGATGCCCTTTCTAGGAGATTAGCAACGTTGTCTTTGATGGATGTCACGCGAGATTAGAAGGCTCAACTATTGGTCGAGTGCTCCAAGGACAAGCAAGGTTGCAATATTTTGGATGGCACACACAGGGATGACCGGTTCAGGGCAATGGACGATGTGATTTGCCATAAGGACCAGATCTATTTGGTACCAGGATCTCAGCTGCAGGATAGGATCATGCAGGCAGCCCATGATTCCTCCCTAGCAGGGCACCCAGGCTTCCTCAAGACATACTGTGTTGTTAGGGAGAGGTTCTCTTTGTAGGGGCTCAAGGGAGATGTGTTGAGGCACGTGAGGGAGTGCATGGACTACCAGAGGAACAAGGTGGACTTGACCCACCCAGCCGGTTTGCTACAGCGTATCCATGGACTTCATCACCCAGCTACCAACTGCGCAGGGGCGAGACTACATCTATGTGATGGTCAACAGACTAACCAAGTTCACCCACTTCTTCACTATTTCATCTAGATCTTTAACTTCCCAGCTGGTCGAGTTATTCTTTCGGGAGGTTTTGTGGTTGCATGGTCTCCCCAATACCATTGTGAGTGACAGGGACAACAGATTTATGGGGGCTTTTTGGCAAGAGTTGTTCCGGCTAGTGGGGACAAAGCTTACCCCTAGCACTAGCTATCACCCCCAAACCGATGAGCAGCAAGAGATTGTGAACAAATGGCTGGAAGGGTACCTGCACAACTACATGACTGGGAAACAAAGAGCGTAGGTCAAGTGGTTACACCTCAAGGAGTTCTATTACAACTTATCACATGTCCATTGGTATGTCTCCTTTCTGAGCACTCTATGGGTATGATGCACTTTCTTTTTCTAACTTGGTGTTTGGAGATAGCAGGGCCCCAAGGGCAAAGGATTGGGTTCAAGAGAGCCAGGAGATTCTCCAAGCTCTCAAGAACAACTTACAAGAACAACTTACAAGTGGCCTAGAATCAGCAAAAGGTATATGCTGATAAGCACAGTGTGGAGAGACGCTATGAGGTAGGAGACATGGTCTACCTACTCTTGCAGCCCTACGGGCAATCTTCCCTTAAGCAGAAGGGAGCAGAGAAGCTTCGACCCCAATTTTATGGGCCATATAAGATGGTCGGGAAGGTTGAAGAAGTGGCCTACGAGCTAGAGCTACCTAGGGAGAGTCGGATTCACAATGTTTTCAACGTCTCATGCCTAAAGAAGGCATTGAGGCAGCATGTTACAACAACAACTGGGTCACCTCCTTTGGATGGTAAGGAGCACTTAGTTTTGACACCTGAGACCATATTGGAGACTCGGAAGAGAAGGTTGAGAGACAAGGTGATCAGGGAATACCTAATCATATGGAAGGATTTGTTGCAAGAGGATGCCACATGGGAGAGTGAACACATCTTGCAGCATCCAGTTTCACAATTTCTTGGGGACAAGCAACATTTAGGAGGGGAGAAATGTAATGTCCCTTCCTAATTGTCCTCCCAAGGAGAGGAAAAAGAATTTAGGCAATTTTGTTATTTTTTACTTAATGCATTTTTTATGGAAGAACTTAGGAGAAAAGGGGGTCAATATGCCTTTAGTGGATTTTGGGGGCCACTCACCCACCAAAAATATGCACCCCTTGGAGGCAGCTCAATTTTCCTAAGTTGGGGGTCAAAATATTTGATGGGACCCACGTGGGGTCCAAGGAAGCAAGCATTAATACAAGGAGAGGAGCAACATTTGGGGCCTTTTGTCAAATTGAGAATTCATTGTTGCTTTGGTTGTTCAGCTAAGCTACAACGTGCTATTTAGCACAAGACCTTCCCAAGGAGTGAAGCTCATCCCTTTCCCTCGGTGGACCTCAAGTGCCACCCTAAGCGAGCTTTCCCTTGCACTTGGAGACCAAGAGAGAGACCCCTTTCAAAGAATTACGCTCCTTGGTTCAACAAGGACGTAGTGAGGGCAGCAGGGACGCAGCGGGAGAGACTACGTGTTTGGGTGGAGCTGTAGAGTCGGGATTTGGAGGTGAAGTGTTGCTAGAGGCACTCTCGTCGAGTTTTCATCACAAAGGAGTGATATCACAGTAGGAGGAGGAGCTAAGCGCTCGAGACAAGTTTCTGGTTGTAGGGACTGCGCCATCATCACCCAGGACAACGCAGTCATTTGAGTGGGTTGTGTGGAGGGAGTCTTACCCGAATGATTGAGGAGCTAGGTTGTGGGGGAATTGTTGGGAGGTTGATTTGGGAGGATTCTTGGCATTTTGGGAGCAGAAGACAGCAGCTACAGCTACAGGTGTCGATTTCTAGTGTTGGAGGAGGGCCAAGCTCTAAGAAGTCGAAATTGGTGGGTCAAAACCAAGGAAAACCATCTTTGGGTTTTTCTGAGTTTTTGGCAAAGAGTACACTACTAAATTTGCAAAAATTTATGGGTTGTCTTTGTGGAAGAAAATGTAACTAGCTTCGGTCTTCATAATGACATAATCATTGTAAATGATGAAATAAAAGAATAAATATTTTTGCATGCCTTGCTACATGGGTTTCATGAGCAAGAGGTTTATTGGTTAGTGGCTCCCATTGAGAGCCTTAGGATGTATTATTGAGTCAAAGAGCCAATGTCATATGAAGAAGTTGTTCTTGAGCATGTGAAAAATATATTTGAGTCATAAACATTGTCAAATAGTCCTCCAACAACAAGCACACAGTCCTCTTCTTATGTCGGCCTCTATATTCACAGAGGAAATCATGTCGCCTCATATAATGAACACACTACTCACTATCTCATATCGGCTTATTATGGAGACTAAACACTATAAATAGGTGTGTAAGATCCATATTACAGGCAGGTGCAGAACTCGGATTCCTTTGTAATTTTCGGATGGGTACAGTGGAGTACTGGATCTTGAATACCTCTGCAACTTCGATGGTAATTACAGTGGGTAATTACTATAACAATCTCTGAGATTTCGTGTTATGTTGCTCAGACCTATCTGCTTGCAATCCCGGCATATCTATGATGATGAAGAGAACACAATCATTGTCTTGGCATACTAGAGAGTCTCAGCATATCTATGATGATGAAGATCTCGGTGCAGGGAGAAAACACAGTCATGATCTCAGTATATTTGTGATGAGGAGATCTCACAGTGACATACTCTGTCTTAGCATACCTCTAAGATGCAGTCATGATCTCAACATAGATTCAATTATGATCTCGGTATAGATGTAGTCATGATCCTGATGGAGATATAGTTACAAGATGAAGATCTCAGTGAAGGTGTAGCTATGGTGCAACAGTAATGATCTTGTTATTATGAAGAATATATCAGTGAAGGTACAATAATGTAGTGATGATGATGATCTCATCAATGTCAAAGAAGAGGATTGGTGTTTTGGTCTTCGAGTGGCCTATTAGGTCAAGGGACATGGTCTTGGTATTCATCAATTGGAATCTCTATAAGAAGAATTTTGTGTGGGTTTTCCTCTCAAAGAATGAGAGGTTTTGGCCCTGGCAGAAAGCCAACATCTTGTGTTGTTGTCTCTTTTATTTTGGTAACTATTTGATGAACTAGGAAGACACACTCTAATATTAAAGCGAAGAATGTGCTAATAAGAAAAATTAAAAAGTACCTCACAAATAGTTATCACGGAAGAAGAATCGTATTAACTTAATTTGCCCTAAATTCTTCAACATAGTTTCAGAGCTAAGGTGTTGAAATCAAAGAAAAGGCATAAAAGAGACATTCAAGGATCAAGTTTCAAGAAGGGCATCAAAGCAAGTTGAAGGGCTTTTGTCTATATAATCAAGGAGACAGTCTACAACAACAAGACAATTTAGTCCTACAATAAAACAAATTTGGATCATTATCTGAAGTTCTCGGATAGTTTACCTCAGGCTCAGATTCGGACTCCCTTCTGAAATCTTCGGATGGTGACTACAGACCTACAATTTGGGTATGATCACATTCTCCCACAATTTGATAACTTACACTTAATCTTAGTGAAAATGAAGTCTCGATGCTAGTTCTCAAAACTCGGATCACAATCAAAAGAACAGAAGGTAGTTTTCGGTGCTAACTCAATCTCTCTATTCAGTCTTGAAATAACTGAGGAAATTTCAACCCCCACTCTGGTTATCAGTTTTCCTTATCACTCCATGCATTTAGTTTTAAATCCAAGCATGATAAAAATTCTAAAATCTTGAAATGACAATATTTTTCTGAAACACAAATATAGAGATTTCACAACTGTTGAAATTGCAGAAATAAAACACAGCAAAATTATGACAACCACACTCAGACAATAACACAGTGATTTTTGGTCAATGTGACCATGGAAAAACCCCCTACAACTCTTGGGAAAAACCAGTTTGAGAGCTCTTCTTTATTTCTGAAATGCTTTACAGAGAAACTGAAATACACAGTAAAAGTTCCAGCAACCACAAATTCCAACTTATCTCGATTTCCGTGCTTGCATTCCACCTCAAAAGTCGTGCCAATCAGCAAACAAGCAAGACAAATTTTTCCAACAATAAAACAGCATTAAATGTTGTACAGCCTGCCTCGAAAAACATGTCGAAAACTTGTTGTACTGACTTTATGTACCATATGGATTTCAGCGGTACCGCTGCGTCGAAATTCATGCCCAAATCTGCCTTGAAATTCGTGCCCTTACTGCTGTCCCTCTTCCTCGATTTCTGTGTTGTCACTCTTCCTTGATATATGTGCTTTTCTCCTAGTATACAATTTTGCCTTGGCATGCATGCCAATAAATGTCGCTACCCAAATTTGCTAAAATGTCTTCTTGCTACTCTCCTTCACTTCCTCACTGCTCAAAAAATTTCTCCTTGCTCTCTCTTTTCTTTCTCTCAAATGCTCATGAAAGAATGAATGATCTTTTCCTCTTCTCTTCTCCTTCTATTCTCTAAATGACCTCTTGGGTTACCCTAAGATCTAATGGTTGAGATTCATTTAGATCTAGGGATAAGAATAAATGTGCATTTAATTCTCACTTTTTATTTTTTAACTCACCCACTTAAATAAAGTCCCACTTAGCCTTTTATTTCCTTAGTCACTTTTTCACTTTCTAATTCTTCATTGACTTTAATAAAGTCACCTTTAAATTAGAATGCAACTTTACCACTTATAAAGTCACTTTTAAATTAGAATGTAACTTTACCACTTATAAAGTCACTTTTAAATTAAATTGACTTTACCACTTATAAAGTCACTTTAGGAGAAAAGTACAAATAAATTTGGACACTTTTCCCTAAGCCAAAGATCAAAACCTTAGGGAACCACTTGTCCTCTAGTACCCAAATTTTAACAATAACCACGATGTTAGCCATAGTGTCATTACAACCTCTGTCGTACCACAGTGATCTCAATAACTTATAGCCTGAAGTAGTTTCGGTGCTTAGTGCAAGACAATGCAAGAGGTCTCAAAGGAGATCTTTGAAAAGGGATTTCAATTGTTCATGGTAGGCAACTCAAGCAAGGATCTACTATAAAATCACATCAACTCGAAGATCACCCAGAGGAATCATCAGTGCATCTTCAACATGATCAAGGTGAAGATTTTATCTTCTCTTGCCAAGTAAGTATCTTTCATTCTATAATCAAGTTTGGTTAAATGACTTAGTGTTTGCAAGGAAATCTATAAATTGGTTGGGTCGTCGAAATTCCTTGCATAAGAAAGGAGGATAGATATAATCCCCAGAAGAGAAGTCATTGGTATCTATGGAAAAGTCTCTGAAGGTCAAGCATTGTTTGAATGCATTTAAAAGGATCAAGGGACTCATAGGATTCTTATGAAATCAGTCAAAGGTCCTCTCATCCCTATGTAGCAAGAGAGGAGACATAAAAGAGATATATGAAATACTAGAAGATATATTCTCTGAAAATGCAATAAAGAATGTCATATCACTTAGACCTGATCTACACAAAATTGAAGGTATCAAAGAATGAAGGAATATCTTCATGAGATCTCAATTGGGAGATCTGGGAGAAATGATAAGAAGATAATCAGCATTGTTCTAATTAATAAGCAAGGTAACAAATGACAAGAAAGTTACCTCATTCAACGTGTGGTCTCTATGCTAGATAGAAAAAGGCAAGTTGAAGGCAGAAGTGTTGAAGGTTAAAGGACTCAAACATTTGTAGAAAAAGGGAAGTTTGGTCCTGAAACAAGACAAAACAGTGTTATGGAAATATTATGAAAAGAAAGCTCATATTGCCGAAAAGACGGAGGAAGCTGAAGAAAAGGGCCAAGGAAAGAGGGAGTAACAGATCTCTACTATGATTGAGATAGTATCCTTCATAAAAGGGTCCTATCATAAGCTCGTAAATCTTTGTTATGGATATGACCATGATAAATAATAAGATGCATCGTGGCATCATAGAAGCAATAGAAACAAGAGCTAGTGACATCACCATGGGAATCATGAAGGATAGAAGGAACTAAATCCATTGCAATCAAACATGAAGAATATAGCTCTTGGGAACCTCATTGGACATTGAAGGAAAGGATGAAGTCATCCAGGACAAGGCTCATCATACATCAAGTCAAAACGGAAACATCTGCTAGATGGGTATATGTAAGATCCTCAAGATTCTTTGATGAAATCATCATCGGAGGGTTCGCTAATCTAGAAAAGAAGCAAGTATTTCATCAGAAACTCCAACTTGTGGAATTCATGGATGATGTTATGATGCGTTAATTTTAGGTATGTTCTATGCTTAGAGCAATTTATTGCAATTTTTCATAGTTAGCTCAATATCTTTTCTAGATTAGCAATCACATCGACATTAAACTAAATTGTAGATAGAACATAAACATAAATCGCAGAAGACAAGCCAAGACAAGATAACACAAGATGTCGCGCTAGCTAGGGACAAGGCCCAATGTGGGGAAACCCTTGATCAATTCTTCTTATATGTTCTTCAATAGTTCAACAAAGAGGGAGAGAGAGATAGTACATTTACAACAGAAGTCAACACTTTGACTTATCTAGCTAAGAGCATAGATCATCTCTAAGAAGATGACACATGAGATAAGTTGAAGACATGTTGCTTCAATTGATTCTCCAAGGTGACTCCTTCACCTATCATTGCGCTGCATCTCGTCATCATGATGCACCTCACCATGTTGCACCATGTTGCGCCCATCATCACAATGTTGCATCTCATCATGCTTCACCAATCATGACTATACCATGTACTTGTTGCACCAAGCATCATTGTTGTCCCAAGTACTATTGTTGCGCCTAGATGCACCATGTACTTGTTGCACCTTGCTATTGTTGCTATCCCATTTTTGCCACTGCTGCACAATGTCATTGTTGTCCCATCATAGTTTTGTCCCAACATGTTGCCGTCCCATCAATGTCATTGTTGTCCCATCATAGTTTTGTCCCAACATGCTGTTGTCCCATCATTGTTCTGAAGTTAATCATGTTGCCACACAGTTGTCCCAACTGGTATGCTGAACCATGTTGACACAGCATGTCTCATGTGCTTGCAGCACCATGCTTGCCATAGCATTGCTTTGCTATCCCATTTACTATACAGTCATCCCTTGCCACTGTTGCCTAGATATATAGGTGTAGTTGTTGTCCCTAACAGTCATGCTATACCTTGTTGTTGTCCCCTTAGCCTTGCCATACCTGCTGCTACCCATGTGTCTTAGCAGCACCATGTAGCCCAGCTGTCCCATTTATTAGCATTGTTGTCCTAGGCATGTTTGAGTCCTCAAACTCTCATGATGTCCCTGTTTTGAGGGTCACCTACAACCCACCTTTTCAACCGTATAAGGCCTACATCTAAAGCACCATAGGTTATTGTTAGGGTTGCCTTTAGACAGCGTTTAGGGCTGCCCCTTAGACTGCGTTTAGGGTTGCTCTTAGACTGCATGTAGGGCCTCTCTTAGACTGTGTCTAGAGCTGCCTCTTGGACTACGTTTAGGGTTGCCTTTTGGACTGCATTTAGGGTTGCCTCTTGGACAACATTTAGGGTTGCCTCTTGAACAGCATTAGGGCCTCTCTTTGCTGTGATAAGGTTCCTCCAAGGCTGCAACTAGGGCATGCTTCCTTGACAATGTTTTTGACTTCTTCTATGATAGCGTCTAGGGCTAGGGCATCTCCTCTATGGCAACTCCCTTAGTCTTCTTTCCTCCAATGTCGAGGGCTTCCAGTCCTAGAATTCTCTTCCACTAAAACCCAAGACAAGTGGAGAGAAATCAAGATAGAAGTGTGTGTGTGAAATCACTCTCAAGTCATCTCCTTTTACACTAACACTTTGAGCACATGTGGGGTTTATTTGGTTGCTAGCCGACCTTGACGAATTGTCTTATAACACAAATAAATTCATAACTCCATGAATACTTATCAAAATCAGATGATCTTTAGATCAATCCTACACCTCTCGATGAGAGCAATCCAAGAAAAATATTAGTTGCCATAAAGAAGATGACCCACATGGAATTTAGCCGTATTTGCCAATTTTAACATGATGACATGAGAAATGAAGCAGATCAAGGGTTGAAGATCTTTTCAATCAAGGAAGTTGCTAGAAGAAGCCTAGATGACCTAAAGATAAATGAGGTATGCATGCTTGTATTTGATATTATAAAATCATGGCGTATTGTTGCAGGTAACATGGATCACTACTTCTATCTTGAGAAGTGTGATCAAGGGAAAAAGGATCTCCTCCTCTGAAAGGATGCAGGAAGGCATAAATCACACTAGATGAAATGAACATAATATGTCCTCATATGAAGTATGAGGTGGTTGACTACAATTAAGGAACTTTGATTGAAAGCTCCTGGGAATGGAATGTGTGAGGAAGGAAGAGATCGTGAGATATAAAAACCTGATGAAGGCAATCAACATCCAAAGGACCAAAAATATTTGACTAGGAAATCTTTCGTAAAGATATGAAGACTTTGATGAAAGTCTAGAAAAAATGGAGACTCTTGATAATGGATATCTTTGGGAGATATATCAACATGTATGCAGGATGCTGATATCTAGAGGAAAATGTCATGATGAAGAGCCATCTCGTAAGGTACTATTTAATTTAATGTTATGTTTTGATTTCTTGAATAATATCTAGATGAGTTCATGCAAGGCTGCTGGAACAAGAGTTGTAAGTACAACTAGCATTCATGTGGTGGATGGAAATTCCTAAAAGAAACATGATGAGGAAGAAGTAGCCATATGACAAAGGTTTCAGATATGTATCAAGAAGGCCGCTTTCCATGAAGAAAGGAATGAAATGACAAACAAAGAAGGAAAGTGATCGATGGCTAATGCCCTACAAGGAAGAAGCTCAACTAAATTTCATGACATCAAGGAAGAAAATTAATCAAGCAAATAAAGGACCCACGAAGGAGAAGTTGTTGATGAAAAGACATCTATAGTCATTGGTCTCGCCAACATTGTGCTCTAATCTGATGAGAAATAGAGTTGTCAGTCAAGGCCTTGCTGTGAAATAATGTTGGTTACTATGATGCTATAAAGATGGGTTACCAATCCGATTCTTCTTATGAGAAATTCTTCAAATTTGAGAGTGACCAAGTACCATTATGAATACCTCCCTAGTTAAGAGGGAGTGTTGAAGAAAATGTAACTAGGTTTGCTCTTCATAATGACATGATCTTTGTAAATGATGAAATAAAAGAAATAAAATTATTTTTGTATGCCTTGTTGCATGGATTTCATGAGTAAGAGATTTATTTGTTAGTGGCTCCCATTGAGAGCCTTAAGATGTATTACTGAGTCAAAGAGTCAATGTCATAAGAAGCTCTTCTTGAGCATGTGAAAAATATATTTGAGTCATAAACATTGTCAATTAGTCCTCCAACGACAAGCACACAGCGCTCTTCTTATGCCGGCCTCTAAATGCACAAAGGAACTCATGTTGGCTCATATAATGAAGACACAACAGTTCACTATGTCATGTCAGCTTATTATGGAGATTAACCATTATAAATAGGTGTGTAAGGTCCACATTACAGGCAAGTGTAGATCTCGGATCCCTCTGTAATTTTTAGATGGTTACAGTGGAGTACAAGATCTCGGATACCTCTGCAACTTCAATGGTAATTTACAATGGATAATTACTGTAACAATCTCTGAGATTTTGTGTTATGTTGCTCGGACCTATCTCCTTGCAGTCTCGGCATATCTATGATGATGAAGAGAACACAATCATTGTCTCACTATACTAGACAGTCTCGGCATATCTATGATGATGAAGATCTCGATGCAGGGAGAAAACACAATCATGATCTCCGTATATTTGTGATGAGGAGATCTCACGGTGACATACTCTGTCTCGGCATACCTCTAAGATGCAGTCATGATCTCAGCATAGATTCAATTATGATCTCAGTATAGATGTAATCATGATCCTGATGGAGATATAGTTACAAGATGAAGATCTCAGTGAAGGTGTAGCTATGGTGCAACAGTAATGATCTCATTGTTATGATGAATATATCATTGAAGGTACAATAATGATGACCTCGGTGAAGCAGCAGTGATGATGATGATCTCAGCAATGACAAAGAAGAGGATTGGTGTCCTGGTCTTGGAGTGGCCTAATAGGTCAAGGGTCATGGTCTTGGTATTCGTCAATTGGAATCTCTATAAGAAGAATTTTGTGCAGGTTTTCCTCTCAAAGAGTGAGAAGTCTTAGCTCTGGCAGAAAGCCAACATCTCGTGTTCTTGTCTCTTTTGTTTCGGTAACTATTTGATGAACTAAGAAGACACAGAAGACACACTCTAATATTAAAGTGAAGAATGTGCTAATAAGAAAAATTTAAAAGTACCTCACAAATAGTTATCATGGAAGAAGAATCTTAACTTAATTTGCCCTAGATTCTCAACAGTTTTGAGGAGGAAAAACCGAGTTCGAAGTCAGCCAGCAGTGCAGATTTGGATGGACAGCGCAGCTTCCTAGAGAGCTGCAATTCTACAGCAGCTGGGCACTTTTGTGTTGATCCCCTGAGGCTTGTAGCTTGCCTTGTGGAAGCCCAGGTGCACCCCGTCCAACTTCTATTGTACTCCAGCATATTTATTAATGAAAATGAGCCAGTTGGGTGTATGATGAGAAATTTGTGTGTATGTGTTAATTGCTGAGTACATTTTGTTATTGAAATTTATTACATGTCTTCGTTATCACTGCAAATTTTCCATTAGGAATATTACAGGTCTGTAGTAGTGAAAACAAAAATAGAAGGGTTGATCTAGCAGGAAAGATTGTAACAAAATGTAAATATTTACAAAAGTTAAAACACATTGTTACTGACAGAAGTTCATTAACAGTGATTTTCGTTCTTCTGAATTCTTCTGCTGCAGAAAGCCTTTGTAATATGGTTGTGCAGGTTGGCGTGGCCTTGATGCCGTAGTGAAAACTCCTCAGCGTGGGCACCATCACAAGAAACCTGCTCAACTCATAATTGCTGACAAAAATTTCTGCAGCCCATCTTCTTCATACAAGAAAATGAAAATGGGTGTCCCATTGATAAATGTAAAACATTCATTATCCAACCAACATACTTGGTGTGGCCTTGATGCTGTAGTGAAAACTCCTCCGCGTGGGCACCATCACAAGAATCCTGCTCAACTCATAATTGCTGACAAAAATTTCTGCAGCCCATCTTCTTCATACATGAAAATAAAAATGGGTGTCCCATTGATAAATGCAAACCATTCATTATCCAACCAACGTACACCAAAGCATATAAATTCATTAACATATTATAAAAGTACTTGTCCTTTTCCACCTAATCCAATCATACTAAGTATGGTAAGAAATTAACATAATATGAAGGAAAAGGTGGATGAAACAGGTTATTTTATAGGAAAAAGGGTGATCAAATGGATGATTAGGGATGACAAATTCAGGCCTCATCGAATCTCAATCAAATCAAGCCAAATAATAGGCTGAGAGGTAGAGAGAAAAGAGAATGAAAGAAAGTAATCTGTACTACTTCAATAAAAGGTCCACTTGTAAATTCCTAGAGATGAATGCTTATTTTAAAGACTTCAAAATTAATGAAATATAACAAAAAAGGAAAGAAAAGATGCTAAAAATGATGAATAAAATGTACTCCCTCTCAAAGGTTTGCAATAAATTAAACAAAGATCCTTAGCCAAAAAAGAGATAGTTGGACCAGATACATAGTATACCATCTCATGACTTTGAAGGTTATTTTCCCTAATACGCCTTCCATAAACGTCGTATGTCTTAGGTATGGAGGATCAATCTTTAAAATTTCCCTGGGAAGCTTCTCTAAAGCTTGAACTAATATTCAAGTTTATACATAAGTCTATTTTAGTAAATTTTATTACCTTTCCAAGCACAATGTATGGTAGAGTTGGAAAATTATGTGGGATATCATCATATTAACTTGCATTCCCTCTTATGCAATCGCCATAGACATGAAACTTTTCAAGTGTGAATATGCACTTCAATTTGGCAGAAGTTTAAATCTTCGAATCAGACTTGGCTATTTAGATAAAAGACAGAAAGGTGGAACCAAGGTGGATATACTAGCTCTCTGTAGTTATGTAGGTAAAAGAGTCTGGTGTGATGGTGTGACCATTTTATGGAGCCTAAATATGTTACTATTGATATACAGGGAAGTTGATCTTTGACATAATGTACAATGCATTTTCAAGGAAAAGAAAAAGAAACAACTTAATGGGATAGCAAAAATTGAATGAAACCCTCATTATAAGGTCATGCTAGGTACAAATAGTTTTCAGACATAAAGCCAAGCATTATAACTTTAACTAGATCTGAGAAAAATTGAGAACCTTAAGAAGATATAACATGAGAAGCAGTCGATACACCTTGTTAAATATACTGACAAATAAATCATTGCAAAACAGACATCACACTACTCAATTCAAACCTAAAACCACAAGAACAGTTCAAAGCAAAGCTAGATGTTGATAATTCAAATATGGGAGTTACCTTATTGTTTACAGACAGTACTGCATGCACCAGATCTTGACCATAAGGAGAAGCACTTGCTGCCTCTTTGATTTTCCTTGATTCAAACTCATTTCTAAATAAAGATGAAATATACTCCAGCGAACCAAGTGTGGCCTTTAGAGGAACACCATCCCCTGACTAGAAAAAGATTTAAGAATATTAACTGGATTTATTTCTCCAACAATTTATATTATATTTATATTACATTACATCGTATTATATTTACACAAACAGACAGGCATTCGATCATTCTATGATATCAATATCATCAATTCCAAAAGATAAAGATACTAACAGACCACCTGACTAATTCAAAGCTGTGTTTAGTGAAATATGGCATGATGCAAAATAGAGGAAATAAATATATAAGATTATCCTCTCAAATATGTCGTAGAAAAACACATTTCAATGTTCAAATATAAACATTCAACATTCTAGCTTTAGAAATTCATTTCTATTTGTTGCCAGTTGGAGATAGTAAAATCATTGTTAGTCTTTGCAATTTTATAAACCATTGTTAAAGAGATGAAACTCCAAATATTTGAATCACGCACAAGCATATATACAGCTCCATGAACAAAGAATTACTGCTACAATGGCCACAAACAGCACCAGAAGAGGAGGTCCCTACTTACACTTATCACTTGAAAATATGTTATACTGGCAGGTCAGATTCAAATGCAGATATAAATGCATTATGGCAAGATGATGCTAGCGATTCTCTATTCACAATTGAACCAACCATGTTCCTTGAATGTTGTGTTGTTTTCCAGAACAAACACATCAACTTTTATTTGCCCCAGATAGACAAATCCAAGCTACAGAAAGGTATCTCTTACAACGAACATGTTATCTATCTTAAGCCACTGTATATTCCAAAATTCTAGAAGATAATTACCTGTAGCATAAATAATTTCATAAGGACTAAAATAAAATGGATATTTTTTAATAGAAATTGAATGGACTAGTACCGCATGGATCTACGTTTTCACCAGACTGTTACAGAAATTCAAAATTCCTATTATCATCTGCTCACAGTGATTTACTATATCACAATTGGAGCTTAAGAAGTATGGGAGACTTTTTCAAGAGTTTAACCAGATTTTCAAAATTTGTTGTTAAGACAGAGCTCATCAGTGCTACCAATTTCTTCCCACTATGTTTGGTAAATTGTTTCTTTCCCAAATGAACCACCTGGAAGTGACTCGAGAACTTTCCCAACATGAAACCCATCTCTAAAGTGAAAATCAGAACAAAGGGTTGAAATTTTCAAACAATATGAATGCTTATTTAATTTGAGAAACATAGGGCATGTTACTGTAAAATCTAGCACCTCAGTGAAAAGCCTCACTAAGCAATCTAGATTAAGAGCCACAATGGGATTAGCCACCACTCTCACTTTAGTAACTACTTCCTTGTTGTTCTGTGGTAGGACATAATGCCCACAATGGAGGCTTCCTCAGTGAATCTCAGGGATTAAATAATCCAAGTGCTCTCAAGCTAAATACCCACTAAAGGTTATATTGTAAAATTCACCCAAGGATAATGTTCAATAATTAGGGTTTCAAGTGAGATAAGATGTAATTCCAAGCAAAGTTACCATGAAATGGAAGCTGATATAGATACAGATTCAGAAATGGATACTAATCTGGATTTGGAGATGGATACAGATCCACCAGATTTTTGAAAAGTCAGTATCTGAATATGGTAGGGAAACGCCACATACAAAATACAACAATATTTTTTTTTTAATTTAAAAAAAAAACATATTCAATGTTGAAAGTCAAAACTATTCATGAATCACAACATTAGAACTGAAATCATTAGATAATTTATAAATCTGAAGACTGAAATTATGATGATCATGCTTTATACAAAAAAGATAACTGTAAATACAAAATTGATTATCTTATCAATGATCACTCTATTGATATGATGAAGTAGAGTAGGTCAAAATACATTTCAAAAAATGGGTATACATACTCATTTGAATGTTCCAAATCTACATCATGATCAACTTGTCGTCTTCCTTGAAATTTGCATTAAAATCTAAAATTTCCCAACTAATCACAATGGTAAATGAATATCGTGCATTGCTTGAAAACATGTTATAGTCTATGTATCATATTGTTCTAAAAGGACTCTTCACCAAGAGCTAATAGTACACTTTCTTGCTAGCATTATCATTTGCCATACATCATACAGGTAATTAATTAACTTACTTATACAACTATTTAGACTACACTGTCAATGAGGCATATCACAGGTGGTTGGGAGGTAGGAATGGAATCCTCCCCACCCAAGTTCAATTCCCACAAGTGACATGATGGATGTTTACATCATTGACAGTATACGTATGTTCCTCATATGGAATAAATAGCATTGTACCTATATATATATATATATATATAGAATATTCACTTTTTAGGATTTCAAACATGTGGCTAATATCCCTTGTAAAAAAAATCAAAATAAAAACTATAATATTAATTGCTGGGGAACGACGGCTAGCTGGCATAGGATCCATTTTAGTAGCATGGAATTTGTTTTGTTAAAAATTTCTGTTTTCCCACCCCGGTTTTCAGTTTCTCCTTATTTCTCCCATGTAGTTAAATGCCATTTCCCATAACCATACATTCAACAAGCTGAAAAAAATAAATTCGCTGAAAACACAAATTCTGGAAATTTTACAGAATGCTGGAAATTGCAGAAATAAAAATCAGCAGTAATAAACAGCCATTAAAACACATTAAAACACTGATATTTTGGTCAATGTGACCCTGGAAAAACCCCCTACAACTCTTGCGGAAAACCAGTTAGAAAGCTCTTCTTTATTTCTGAAAAATGTCTTTTTACAGTAAGAGAAATATTCAGCAAAAATCAGCAAGCAAACTTTTACAACTTATCTCAGCCTTGCTGAAAAACAGCCCTGCTGAAACTTCGTTGTTGTTACTCCGCTGCTGAAACTCCGCTGCTGATACTGCGCAGCTCACTGTCCAGAAATCTCCCTTGCTCTCTTGCTCTCCTTCTCTCAATCTGCTCATGAAAGAATTGAATCGAATGTGACATTTTCCTCCTTTTCCTCCTTTAATATAACTCCAAGTGACTTTTGGGTGATCCAAGTGACTTTTGGGTGATCTCTAAATCCAATGGCTGAAATAGATTTAGATCAATGGCTGAGATTAAATGCTCATTTAAATCTCACTTTCTATCTTTTAATTCACCCCACTTTAATAAAGACCCACTTAGTCATTTATTTCCAAAGTCACTTTTCCTTTCTAATTTTTCATTGACTTTATAAAAGTCACTTTAAAATTAGACTCAGTAACTTTATCACTTAAAGTCACTTTTAAATTAGATTTTAACTTTATAAAAATTATAAAGTCACTTTAGGAGAAAAATTAAAATCTTTTGGACACTTTTCCCTAGGCCAAAGATCAAAGCCTAAGGGAACCACCTGTCCTCCGGTACCAAATTTCAACAGACACTTATTCCTAATGTGAATACTGAAATAGGAGGATGAGTCTACAACTAAGGATAAACGATCAAGTCTAGATAGGGATAGTTTTGAGACTGTTTTGGGTTGTGGTTATGCAGGGAAAGACAACAAATAAAAGGAGACTAGGAAGAGACTTTTGAGGACAAAATCTGAGCATGAAACCAGAAGCAAGCTCTCTCTAACAAGCCAAGATTTTTGAAGTATTGCAAGTGGACAAAATTATGACTATTCAAGGGTCGATAAGCCTACTTGGAAGCCAAGGTTAACCTGCATTCATCTACAGTAGGAGTGAAAAAATCAAAGGTTGTTGGATTCGTTTGTATGTAGGTTGGATTCGCTTTAGGTTGCCCTAGTCAGGGTTGAGTTCTTTAGAAAAAAGTCTCACACTGATCCAAGGGTTTTGCAGAATAGAAGAGGACGTCTACAAGGAGGAAAAGTACATGATTGGTGTGCTAGTAAACAACAGTATTTGGAGTATCCAAAAGAACAACTTTTAGAGGGTTGTAGTGGCTTGCTTCACACCCTAAGTAAATTCACTTGAGAAGGAATTTGAGGACTGTTAAAATGGAAGAAGAAGGGTTGCTCAAGAAAAAGAGGAGGTCAATGGAGCAATTTGACTAGCCCAAGTTTGTTGTTGAAGAACGATTATTGACAGTGATAGGTGGATGCCCTCCATACCACAACTTTGTCTCATTGAAGCAACACAAGTAGGCAGCAAAAGAAGTCTATAAGGGTTGTGTTCTTGAAGGACTAAGGACAAGCTAATGTGCAAGAAGTCCCAAAGTAGATGAGGAGCAGTAGTGGATAGTCTTGGTTGTTGAAGCACTAATGATCAGCTAGAGGGAAGATTGGAGTTGTGTTTAGACACTTAAAGCAGAAGTATCATTGATAGAGGTAGATTGGTGTTGTTGCAGATCGGGAGCCAACGGACCAGGAAGATATGTTCGGGATACGACTAGTGTAGCTGTGAAGTGCACTAGATCAACTAGTAAGTCAGCGTATCTTGTTAAGGGTAGATTGGTGGTCAAAGTTGTTGACACCAAATCCTAGCTTGTAGTACTTGTATCAATGATTGTATGAGGTCCATGATCCCTAATAAATCGTTGTGTGGGGTTGTGTGTGTAATGTGGACCAAATTACCATATAAGTTTAAACATACCATTTTATGTATTTGTAAAACCATAATTTAGGTGGGACTACTCTGGAACCATGCTTGAAGTATAAAATGTCAAACTATCAAATAATATTAACAATATTTTGTTGGAAAACAGCATGACTCACCCATCCTCCGGACTGAATCTACATTTCCTAGGCTATCATCTCCACACGACCCTCCCAAACACTAAAATTTTAGTCACTCACTGCACAAAGTAATATTATATGTGAGATCACGAATAAACCATGGAGCTTAAAGGATAAATGTACACTAATAAATAACCTAAGAACCATACTAGAAAGATAAAAAGTCAAACTAACAAATAATAATAACAATGTTTTGTCGGAAAACAGCATGACTCACCCATCCTCTATGCTGCCTCAACATTTCCTACGCTATCTTCTCCACTCGGCCCTCCCAAACACTGCAATTCTAGTCACTCGCTGCACAAAGTAATATTATATATGAGATCACGAATAAACCATGGAGCTTAAAGGATAAATATGCAACGCAATGAATTAACCATATACATACCTACCCTCCCTTGCTAATATTATCACATCAATAATCATGAAAAATAATCCAACGTGACATTTCCATTTCCTTCATATCAAAGTTCTAGGAAATATATTGAATCTCACACCGATGAACAAGATCATACTTCCTTGAAGCCATGACAAAATGATAAATCATTGTGCAACTAACAAATATTCCAGTGTATTAAATGACTAGTATTGTGCAAGAGAAAAGTATGTTTCACCCATCCTTTGTGCCATGTTTGTAGAATGTCTAGAGCATCTTCACCACTTGACCTTTGTAAACCATACGATTGTAGTTGTTCACTACATAAAAAAGATCAATATAGTTGACTATTAGAGCATAGATAAAACATATAATAATTTGAATATCAAACAAATGGAGCCACAAATTAGCAAAAGATACTTTTAAGTGCATTGCATGTAGATATGTTGAATCACCTTCCTTTATGAACAATAACCCCAATTTTCTTTTAATTGAAGTGCATTACATGTAGATATCTTGACTCACCTTCATTTATGAACAATAACCTCAATTTTCTCTATCTGCTTCGTTCATTTTCGCACCCAACAAACGAAATAATAGAAAACTACAAGAAACATTAAAGAAACAAAAAAACAAAACAAAGCAAGAGTACAACAAAGAAAACCAAGACTAAAATATAAAAAACAAGAATAAAAATTCAAAACAAAGCAAAAGGAGTACAATAGAGCATGGCCATGCTCAAACTCAACAAAACAAAACATGCAGACAAGAACAAAGAAAAAATTGCAAACATCCCCTCCGCACATCATCACTCCTGCAATCTGTTTTCTTCCGCTGAAAGTAGAAAATGGGTTGAATAAGGTTAACATATACACAATTAGTAATGTTAAACATATTTCAAAACCAATAGTTATTAATAATAGAAAACACACCTCCCCTAGAGTTTTTTTTATAATGATAGACACTCGCTTCTATTCCACTTGCTCGTGCTCATTAAAACCAACCATCTACAAAAGATACACAATAAGC
Organism: Pinus taeda; assembly: GCA_000404065.3. Classification (NCBI taxonomy): domain Eukaryota; kingdom Viridiplantae; phylum Streptophyta; class Pinopsida; order Pinales; family Pinaceae; genus Pinus; species Pinus taeda. Next base: position 133,571 of record APFE030374005.1, read on the forward strand.
TATTAGAATCATTATATAAATTAAACTAAAGAGTATGCAATAATTAATCATAATAAGAAACACAACTTTTTTTTATATTTTTATATAAAAGGGGAGCATCAATTTTGTATTTGACGTATTCATGCTCATTAGAACATGCCATCTGTAATACATACACAATAAAATATTAGATTTCTAATAAAAGTCACACTAGAGAGTTTGAACGCATGAACATCAACAAAAACAAATCATGTAGACAACAACAAACGAAAAATAAATTGCAAACTTCCCGTTTGCACATTATCTCTATTGTATTGTCCTCTCCGCTGCTGAAAGGGAAAAAAGAGGTGTGAATATGGTTAAAATAAAGACACAAATAGTAATTTAAGGCATAATTTATAATAAATAATTATTCATAATTGCAAACATACCTCATCTAGAGTTTGCTATATAAGTATAGACATTCCATGTTGTATTCCACTTACTCTTGCTCACCAAAACAAGCCATCTACTACAGATATATATTAGAATCATTATAAAAGTTAAACTTGAGAGTTGAATGCAACAATCAATCATAATGTGAAACAGACCTGGATTTGAGCTTTTTTATATAAAGGGGGATAATCCATTTTGCATTTTACGTATTTCTGCTCACTAGAATCAACCATCTGCAGTAGATAGAAAATAAAATATTAGAATTCTAGTACAAAGAAAAATAGAGAGTTGAAGGCATGAACTTGTGAACCAACTTAATTCCAGTCCATTTATATTTCATGCTATATCTCAAAGTATATATATATATTTTTAAACTAGACGTAATTCTAGTAGGAATAATGCAATCAATGTTATCAAAAGATAAATAATCATATTTGTAAGAGGGATCCAATCAAATTTAAACATAATGAACATGATGAGATTGGTAACTTGGGAGGTACTCCAAACCCTAGCCTATAGGGTTGTGGAGGAATTGACACCACTAAGTCACTTGAGGGTTAAGAACCCAACCGTGTTAGCTTTGCAACCAAGCTTCCAGGTTTGAAACCATGTATGGATTTGGACACTTGGCACTTGATTGTAGGGCACTCTTAAAGGAACAAGGGGATGCTTGTCGCACAAGAGAGGCCTTACGGGTTGAGTGAAAATAATTTTTGTTTAATTATGTGGGTGAATTTGTCTTAAGTTTCAAGTCAAGCATGAATTGAGGAGACAATTTGAGAAGCCTAAACGTCACCCTAAGGAATGATATAAATAGGAGTGAGGAGGACCCTCATTCCTCACTCAATCAAGACACTTATTCCTAATGTGAATACTGAAATAGGAGGATGAGTCTACAACAAACGATCAAGTCTGGATAGGGTTAGTTTTGAGACTGTTTTGGGTTGTGGTTATGCAGGGAAAGACAACAAGTAAAAGGAGACTAGGAAGAGACTTTTGAGGACAAAATCTGAGCATGAAACTAGAAGCAAGCTCTCTCTAACAAGCCAAGATTTTTTAAGTATTGCAAGTGGACAAAATTATGACTATTCGAGGGTCGCAAAGCCTACCTGGAAGCCAAGGTTAGCCTGCATTCATCTACAGTAGGAGTGAAAAAATCAAAGGTTGTTGGATTCGTTTGTATGTAGGTTGGATCTACATTAGGTTGCCCTAGTTAGGGTTGAGTTCTTTAGAAAAAAGTCTCACACTGATCCAAGGGTTTTGTAGAACAAAAGAGGATTTCTACAAGGAGGAAAAGTACAGGATTGGTGTCCTAGTAAAGGGCAGTATTTGGAGTATCCAAAAGAGCAGTTTTTAGATGGTTGTAGTGGCTTGCTTCATGCCCTAAGTAAATTCACTTGAGAAGGAATTTGAGGACTGTTAAAATGGAAAAAGAAGGGCTGCTCAGGAGAAGGAGGAGGTCAATGGAGCAATTTGACGAGCCCACGTTTGTTGTTGAAGAAGGATTATTGACAGTGATAGGTGGAAGCCCTCTACACCATAAATTTGTCTCATTGAAGCAACACAAGTAGGCAACAAAAGAAGTCCCTAAGGGTTGTAGTCTTGGAGGACTAAGGAGAAGCTAATGTGCAAGAAGTCCAAAAGGAGATGAGGAGCAATAATGGGTAGTGTTGGTTGTTGATGCACTAATGATCAGCTGGAGGGCAGACTAGAGTTGTGTTCAGTCACTTAAAGCAAAAGTATCACTGATAGAGGTAGATTGGTGTTGTTGCAGATCGAGAGCCAACGAGCCGAGAAGATATGTTCGGGATACGACCAGTGTAGCTGTGAGGTGCACTAAATCAACTAGTAAGTCAGCGTATCTCGTTAAAGGTAGATTGGTGGTCAAAGTTGTTGACACCAAATCCTAGTTTGTATTACTTGTATCAGTGATTGTATGAGGGCCATGATCCCTAATGCATCGTTGTGTGCGGTTGTGTGTGTGATGTGGACCAAATTACCAAATAAATTTAAACATACCATTTTATGTATATGTAAAACCATAATTTAAGTGGTACTACTCCAGAACCATGCTAGAAGGATAAAACGTCAAACTATCAAATAATATTAACAATATTTTGTTAGAAAACAGCGTGACTCACCCGTCCTCTGCGCTGCATCTACATTTCCTAGGCTATCTTCTCCACACGACCCTCCCAAACACTACAATTTTAGTCACTCACAGCACAAAGTAATATTATATATGAGATCACGAATAAACCATGGAGCTTAAAGGATAAATATACACTAACAAATAACCTAAGAACCTGTTGTGCCTTGCAAACAACCCCCCATTTCATCTTTATTATCATTCACAAAAACATTAAAATATGAAATGGGTCCCTTTCATAATAAAATTGATGTCAATAAACCTTACTTTATAAATTCCAATGAATCAAAGAAAAGCAATATCCCTTTTAAAAACATTGGAATTAAAGCAAATATGTATGCATCAAGCAATCAAAAGGCCTAGCCCCGACCCGATAAAGCTATCGGCAATATCGGCCATCGGCATTTCCTTATGCATTAATATCGCGCCATCGGCCAAACTCCCGACCCGATATCGGCCGTCGGCCATTTCCCTTGTACATTACTATCGTGCCATCGGCCAAAGTCCTGACCCGAAATCGGCCATCGGCCATCGGCCATTTCCTTTATGCATCCCTATTGCGCCATCGGCCAAAGTCCCGACCCGATATCGGCCGTCGGCGATATCGGTGATCGGCAATAAGATTGTATATCAAGTGTTGCTCATACATGCTTTCCCGACCCGATATCGGCCATCGGCGATCGGTGGTTTCTCTTGCCAAAGCTTAATGAACGCATGCCCTCCCCGATCCGATATCGGCAATCGGCGATCGGCATCGTTTGAAATATTGTTAAAACTATTATCGTGCCCCTCCCCGATCCGATAACATAAGGCACAGTTCTCCAAGAAAAGCCGTTAGAATGATTAGAAAGCCGGAGTTAATGGTAATTAAGGCATAATCATTCCTGATCGGCCGCCGGTACACCCCTTGCATCATTTAAAAGATCTTTAGGCGAATATTGCACCAGTAAGCATTTATAAGGTGGCAGATTATATACGGACCCTTAATAAACCCATCATTTCAAAATCTGCCCATAGATCATATCCTCGCTGTTTTAATAAAGGCCAAGTATATCGACGTTCTTCTTATTGTTCGCTCAGTTGTGAGTTTTATTATTGTCTCAATATTACGCCAAAACCATTCTTCTGCGCAGATTACAGATTTGCTAAAGCAATTCAGGCATTATGGGAAAGAAGCAGAAGAAGGTTGCAGGCTCTATTGAATCACAGTCCATGCCACAACCAATCATAACCAGTAAGAAGGGATTGATATCATACACAACCTGCGCGGGACTCGCCAAAACCACCTGGCAAGGAACTTATGATTTACTGGAAGCCGAAAAGCCTAAGCAGGTGGTAGAACAAGCTACCGCAGACTCTACCAAAAGCTCAGAATGCACTCTCAAAGACTTCGCCGACTCTTTCCTACATAGGATAGCGGCAAGAGAACAAATGCTCCCCTACACTGATGCTATCAAATGGGCAATCGAGGAGATTTCTATCCAAGACAGAACCTTCATTGCAAAAGATGGAAGGATCTTTGGGTCCTTCAAACCAGAAGATTTGAGACAAATGTATCATTTGCCTAGGCCGGAGAAGGTTTACAATAAGGCATTTCTCGAGAAGTTCGCAAGTGAGAATGAAACTGAGTCTGGGCCTATCAAAGATTGGAGGTCGAATCCCGCCAAACACAAGCATGAAACCTCCGGTAAGTACTCAGTCGACTCCTTGTGTTCACCCTATTGCTATGCTGCTATAATGATGTGTAGATTGTGGGGTCTTCATGACTCCACCAATTTTACTATCGAAATGGTTCCCCTCATAGAGGCGGCAATTAATAGTTGGATTATGGATTGGGCCACCATCCTTTCAGATAAGCTTGCCATAGCCATCCAGGAATATAGGAATAAGACCAGAGTTAGTGAAAGAATAATCCCTCCTTTCTATTACAGTGCTTATATTCTGGATACCTTGTGTTTTAACTCTGAATTCCCCATTCTCGGCTGGAGGTGGACCACACAGGACCCCTCTCCCATCCATATTTATCATCGCAAGATGTGGAAGTCGTCCCACAAAGCCCACTTGTATAGTATCTGTAATGGTTTTATGATTCCTATTTATTATGCCATTTTTAATAAGCCCATTCCAAGAATTTCCTACTTAGCCTCTTTTGACCTGCCGTCAGTAGGAAGCTGGTTTGGTGAAGAACATTTTACATATGTCAGAGTTTTTGGTAGTGAAGCCAATCCCCATGTCCTTCCTTTTTACGTTCCTGATAAATTGTTAGCTCGATAAATTGCCTACCAACTCTCAGCTAAGAGCACCACATTGACTCATAAGAATAAGCAAAAGAGGGGCTGGCCGACTTTTCCTTTCAGATGCGGGGTTTTCACCCTGCATGATTTAAAGCATGCAGAAAAGGAAGCCATGAAAATTCAAGCCCTACATCTTCCTATACTCCAAAACAGAGCATATGACCCCAAGAAATATGCATACGCCGCTCTTGAACATGCCAAACTATCAACGTTTGAGCATAAAGAGACATTTTTGATGACATATTTACCTCGGCAGAATCAATTGGTCAAGCCAGAGAGATTGCTAAAACAAGGTATAATGACGAGGAATTATCAGAATTCAACAGGCTCAGGCAGCAGAGGTTGCAAACTCTGCCCCTGGACTTAATAATACCGACCAAAGCGTCATCTTCAAGCGAGCCTGGTGAGCAATGACAGAAAGAAACCCCTGCTAGTAAGCAGGAGGAACAATTGAAGAAAAACCAAGAAGATAAGCTGAAAAAAGAGCAAGCAGAACGTTCAGCTAAAGAAAAAGAAGAACTCTTAAAATGAGAACAAGCAGAACGCTTAAGGCAAGAAGAGGAAGACAGACTGAGAAGAGAGCAGGCAGAAATACAGCAGAAGAACAGGAACAACAAGAGAAGGAGAGACAGGAACAATTGCTCAAGGAGTTGCAATCCAAGCAGAATACCCCCGATACCACTAAAGGTACCGATACAGACCCTGAGCTGCAAAAGGAATGGCAGCATTTTAGTACCATTATCGGCGGGACTAAAGAGTCACAGAATACCGACACTCCGATAAGCAGCGGCATACAAGCAAAAGGTTCATCCCAGGTTTTGAATACAACCACCGGCCCACCCAAAAGTATGAGTGTAGAGATTATTTCGAAAGGTCCTAGTGACCAAATAACCCTCCTGGTAGAAGACATTCCACCACTAAATGTCTTCTATAGCCCTAAGCACAGAGCAGTAGTAAAAAGATCAAGGAAAAGGCAGAGGCTCGATCAACCTCCCCTTTTTCCTGAGCAACCACTAACGGGCAATGTAGTCTGGAGAGAGAAATTTGACCCCTCTGACGACCTGACCAAATTGTCACAATATGCGGGAGCGTATTCGGCTGCCACTATCGACAAAGCTTCAGAGGTAACAGTTCTCTTAAAGACTAAGGACCAGGAGATTTTGAATCTTCAAACGGAATTAGCAGATGTCAGACAGAGGGTGATACAAGCAGAACAGTAATCAGCGGGACACCAGCAAGAGGCAGCGCGCATCAACGAACAGCTATCGGAACAACAAAAAATCAATGAGCAATTGATGCAACAGTGGCAGGAGGAAAAGCAGTCGATCACTCAGGCATCTATCCAAAAGCAGAGTGAGCTAACAGAGGCATTGGAGCAGCTGAAGGTAGCAAATGAGCAATCTTTAAGAGTTAAAGATGAACACATTGCTCAAATTACAGCACAGTTGGAAGCCATAAGGGGAGAAGCGCAAATAGAAGAATTTAAAAAGGAGGCAATGATAATTAATAAAGCGCTTGTATCTCAGGTTAAACTTCTAGCACAATCCCTTTCTCAGGCAGAACCACTCTATGAATTGGCTACAACTGTAAGTGATCAGGTGGAACAGATTAGAGCAGAATATAATCAAGCTGAGGGAGATATATCTGACTATCTTGAATGGCAAGATTCAAAGTCAGGTAAGCAAGCCAATCCACCTCGAATATTGGAAGTCCACAAAAATATATTGTTTACAGAATGGCAGGGACAAATTTTGAAGGCAGAAAGGGCAGCATCGAGATGTACATTAACCGTTGATAATTTGGCCAATCTGGTAAATGATACTTTATATCAGGCCAATATTACTTCCCA